>QAOC01036831.1:0-81785 GCA_003255005.1 Begonia fuchsioides | reverse complement strand
CTCGCGAGCCTGCTCGAGCCACAATTTTTAAAAAAAAGCTCGTCAGACTCGGCTCGTTTGGCTCGCTCGGCTTGTTTGGCTCGGCTCGTTTGGCTCGGTGAGCCAAATTTTTCCGGATCGAGCCGGCTCGTTTGCCATCACTACCTACACCTCATCCCCATCCCTTCCGGGATCCGACTTCCCGGAATATAACAATACAATATGTCTATGGTGCGACAACTACCGAATCAACTACTGAATGAACTGAATATATTGCAAATAATAGGGTGGAGTGGTGGACGACGGAATCGAACCTGAGACTTGAAGGCAGAGATCGTCGGCAGTCGGCAGTCGGTAGACTCGGCATTGAGGTGGACTTCGGCAAACAAGAAAAATGACTAAATCAGGATTCAGGGGTTCGTGTCGCGGGAGTCAGTCGATCGTCGGGAGTCGGTCGGGAGTCGGGAGTCGGGATCGGGAGTCAGGAGTTCAGACTTCAGAAGGGTTTCGATTTGGGGATTTCATAATTTTTAATTGGGACTCGTTAATAATCGGCAATCCGATGTTCGGATTGCATTGAATCCGATAACGATCCGATCCGACAAACGATCCGAAGTTCGGATCAACTCCCAGTTTTATCGACCGAATATTGTTGCACAATCCGATCCGATCCGATTGGATCGTCGGATTGGGTCGGATCCGCCCAGCCCTAGATGGAACTGTACATGACATGAGCAGCCAACAGGAATATATGAAGCTCCAGGCACGTTATGAATCGCTGGTGCAATCTCAAAGGTGAATAGCTGCTGTTTTATTTTGAAGTTGTGAAAATGATAATTTGATTAATGTGGTCGTGTCTTATTACAAACCTCCTGGGAGAAGATCTTGCTTCACTTACTACTAAACAGCTTGAGACACTTGAAAGGCAGTTAGACATGTCTCTCAGGCAGATCAGAATAGTCCGGGTAATCCTTATTTCTTCAATGTTCACTGTGATTTGTCAATTATTTGCCAAAATAATACAACCAAAAACACAAATAGCTAAAGTGTTTAATTAGTTACTTTATGAACTCAGTCATATGTATAATAGTACGAGATCTAATCCATAGGCATCCTGATTATAGCATGAAAATATGAGATGATACATGTAGAGAACAAGAATTTATCTAGGCTTATCGTCTTGCTATACCTTTCTATGCGTCGCTGCGTGATTAGATCAATTCAAATAATAAATAATTATTTATATTTTTATTCATTAAATGCATCTGAATTAGTTCAATTATGCAGCGACACGTCAATAAATATGACAAGAGACTAAACATAGAATTACTCATAGTGCAAACTTGACATGACATATCGTTTATTTTTCTGTGAGATATTATTTTGATGCATGCAATTGCATTTAATAAAATATCTACTTGCTTCCCAAAATTTTTGTAAGTTTGTAGTTATGAAGGTGATGTCATTAGTAAAGTGTGTAGAATCATTTATGAATACAATACGGATTATATGATCCTTTTCAAAGATGATGAAATAATAGATTTTTCTACTCTAGCCATGTAATACCAAACCTGAGTGGTCGATCGAACACTCGATATATGGCTTACAATGTATTTGGTCGATCATAACTTCTTGGCAATCAGATTGTAGATCCAATTTTTCCATTTTGCCATCAATTGACCTCAAACCTTGCATAACTCATAGAACGACAAAGTGAAGAAACAACCAAAGATTTCTAATTTTACAATGTGGAAAGCAAATTCCAAGGAAATATATGAAACTTGACAAAAGTACAAAATAAAGGTTAATAGACCCTTGAAAATCATGGAAAAATTGTAGATTGGTATGTGATTGACTCTTGATTTTCGTATTCTTTTTAGGATAATTATCAATGGACACATTTAAGTTATGAGTTTTTTTTCATGAATGTTTTAAACTTTTAATTATATCAATTGATATCAAAGTATGAGTATTTTTCAAAATGATACTTTAAACTTTTAATCTATCAATTAGCACTTTAAAATATTACTGTCTTTTCAATTGACATTTAAAACTTCAAAATTTTATCAATGCCACTATAGCATAATTTTTGCTAATATGCATCTTTTACCTTCATTTTCGATTTTTTTCATTCTATTTTTTCGTTTACTATCATTCTAAGTGAGAATATATAACAATTTAAAATTATATTATAAAAGTTTGTTAATTAACTTAATGATCAAGGTGTTAATATATAAATTAAAAGTTTAAAGATTCAATTAAAAAATAATAATACTTTGAAATGTCAATTGATACAACTAAAAATTTAAGATATTTCTTGAAAAATACTACTAATTGTAGAATATCCATAGATGATTATCTTTCTTTTTAAAATGTAAAAGCCTCGACCTCAATCTCTTCATCCCTCTCTCTAAGCTCGACCACGGGGTCATATCCACTTATTTTCAACTTCCCCAAATCTTGAGTCAATTACGAGACAATTTCACTAATACTAAAAATACTTTTATTTTTTTATTTATAAAATTTAGAGTGTCTCATGAAAAATGTTTTGAGTACTAACATACACAATTTTCGATGTCTAATATATTTCACTTCTTCATATGTACATTTTTTCTTAAACGTCATATGGCATTTTTTATACAAAGTTAAATTGATATTCTCTATGACTTTTATTTTTCATCTAAAGCTTTTCTTCTTAGCATTTTCAAAATGACTTCAAATGTTTTATTATAACAAACACGAATCTTGGTTATTAATGGTTCTGCAGACTCAGTGCATGTTGGATCAGCTCACTGATCTTCAGCGGAGGGTAAGACTTTTTAGATTTTGTTCGTCTCTGACTTTTTTTTGGTCTTCTTCAATAATATCTGTCGTTTACTTTATTTACTCACAGGAACAAGCTCTTACAGAAGCTAATAACACACTGAAACAAAAGGTATGAATTTCTCTCTGTTCAAACCTCAAAATTAATGCATTATCTTCCATTCTTCCTTCAGTTCTCTAAAGTTGCTTTCTGACTGAGTTTTTCTTTTCTCTCTGCTATTATATTTGCCGCAGTCTATGGATTTATACTTGCCTATAGAGTCGTTTCCCTTTTTTCATGGATTGATTTACTGGTTTCCTTCTAATTTGTCACAATTGATCTTTTTAGTTCAATGAAAATTATCAGAGTTCATTGTTGAATTCTATATATGCAAAGCTAGTGTGATAATTTGAATATGTTTTTGGTTTTATATTTTATACTCTTAATGTATTTTATTGAATTTGAATTTATTTGGATATTATTAATTTTCATTTATGTTGATTTTGTTTTATTTTACTTGCAATAACCAAGACGAGACTCCAATCATAACCAAATTTCTAGATCGGTCCCTATGATGTGAGGCCCTTCCTAATACTAAAATTTTAAAATTGAAATATGTTAGTTTGATATTATTTCTTGAAAAGTTGGATCATACTAGACCGTATTCATCCCTAAATATCAAATGGAATTTTGTGGCACATTGTCATCTCGGGTACTCCACCGCAGAAGATTGAGTCCAAACAAATAAATAGAACTTTAATGAAGATGCTTCAATGTGCTCCTTGATTGTGATTTACCTAAGTCATTAGGGGTTAAAATATGCTACAACTTGTTAATTCGTTAATTGTTCTTTTCGACTGCTATAATAAAACCACTAAGGAAGAATGGTCTTGTATTCTTGTCGTTTATTCTGTTTTGATAATGTTTGTTTTTTGTGTAGTCATGCTCTTATTGACAACAAGTTAGATCCCCAAAGTGGGTTCAAGATAACTAAAAGTAGGGAGATTAAACCTTCACAAAAAATATGGTGAAACATATTTAGTTATGTATGATTTGATGTACACGTGAAGATTAGGTCTATTCAGATAAATGAAACATAAAACCTAGTCAAGTTGTCTAAGGACAAAAAATTGTTTGTTTTATATAGACATTAAAGAGAGAAGATGCACGATGTGATCCGGGCATGTAGCTTTTACATGTACGTGTTCTACATTCGAAGTTTAATTTGAAATATGTTGGATGAGAACAATTAGCCATTGAGTTAGAGTAGCTAAACTTGAAAAAAACTTCATTTTTACAAAAACGTAAGGACAAAATCTTTATGCAACAAGATGAAGATTTGGCAGTCTCTCGAAAGAAGAATTGTTTTGTTCTTTAAGAAAATTGCTTCATAGCTTGAAATAGTTACGCTGACAAAGATATAAGAAATTTGAGTCATTCATGTTTACTTAAGGTTTTAGAACCTCGTTATGGGGGATAAAGGACATTTTTTGGATCGGAAGAACTCTCGAGGAAAAACTTAGTAATCGTCAATTTCATAGTGCCACAGTTAGACTCTAGACCAAGACTCCTTACAACTCGCACCAATAGTAAGTAATTATGATAATTGTGTCGACATAAAAAGAAAGTAAATGTGTCTTGTTTTTGTATGATAATACGCTACTAACAACCGAATGTAAATAAGAAGTTAGAAGCTTTAAATTACATCTTTTTGAGGAATTTGATATGAAGGATTTGGAATTCGTGAACGAAATATTTAGTATGAAGATTCAGAGTGATCAAAAGATTGAAGAATACTTCCTAGGCAAAAAAACAGCATTCGATAATTTTTTTGTCTCATTGACATAAATGAGGCTAAACTAGTTGTGACTTCGTTTCGCCACTCACTCCAAGCTTCCCCTTCTATATTTCTATAATCAATTAATGAACTTTAGTATATGTTAAGAGAAAATCCATTAAATGATCACTAGAAAGTTGTTTTGGAAAATTCACAAGTATTTGCACGGGACTAATGATGTTTGTCTTCAACAAAAAAACTAGAATCTTGACATAGTTATTTTATTTAGCTTAGAGAAGTCTTTCATATTGCCCCAGTGTTTTGTAATAGTTCAAGTGATGTATTCTTATTAAAGATTAGATGTTTTATGAAAAAACAAAATACATCAATATTGATTATTATGTTGTTCATAATAATTAATGCTCAGGTTGATTTTGCTAAGTAAAATTAATCCTCATGATAGTTCGGTTGGGTTTAAAAAATGATCAAGTGTTGTTGCTATCAGTTGTTGATTACATCCTCATAGTATTTGTTACGAACATAAGTCATCATAATGTTTTTGTCAGGAAAATTTATTCTCATCGGGTCTAGTTATCTATTGTTATTTTCTACTTTTCTAGTTATTTCCTTAATTGTTATTTAAGTTAAGTTAGAGGGTTAGTTTGGTCTTTAGGACGAGCATTTGAGCGTCGAGACACAGCCACATCAGGCCCTACTCACTTCGTTTTCCGGCATTTCTCGTGCATACCGACATCTTCTACCGTATCACCAATTCTGTCAACCTCAGTCACGTCTGCGATCCGGTCGGTGGGGCCACCGCCGACAGCACCACACACGTTTTGCCGATTGTCACGTGCAGAGATGGCAGATCGACGATCTAGGTGCCTTTGTTACAACTGTGACGAGCCCTTTTCGAAAGGGCATTAGTGTAAAAACCTATTCTTTATATATTGCGAAGACAATGCAAAGCCAGTCCTCAAGCCCAAGAAGGAACAACTTGAGGACAAGCTATTTTTCGTCGATGGGAATGATGTTACAGACCTAAGTCCTCAAGATGCCTTTGTCGAGAAACGTTATTCTCATCCGTTCTAGTTATCTATTGTTATTTTCTAATTTTCTAGTTATTTTCTTATTTTTTATTTTAGTTAAGTTAGATGGTTAGTTTGGTCTTTTATATTTAATTAGGTCAGATGGTAGTTTAGTCTTTTTATATTTAATTAGGTTAATGATTAGGTCAATGATTATGTCAAAGATTAGGTCAATAAAGTCTATTTAATAGGTCTTGAGTTTAATACCTAACAAATTTCTCCTTTAAACTCAAATTTTTCTGATTGTTTTCTCCACCATTGCCTTGAATTTTTTGAACACCTCAAATGTTTTTGATTTTTTCAACTTGATAGGTCTCTTTGCAAGACATTTGACTTTCTTTTGAAAATGTGTCTTTGCTTACTTGTCAAGTACACAATATTCGCAAAACTTGTTAGTAAAATCAATATGAGGTAGCTCATGGAAGATTTCCTTCTTTGCTACCTCTTTTAGCTTACCGTAATATAGATGTTCATTGATGATTTCCTTCGTTTCTATCTCTTGAATATCTTTCAAGTTGATTTTGAACATCCGATTTTTCGTCATCTCCACATGCAAGAGTAATCGACCATGTTTATCCTTCAAATGCAACATCTTATCTTTGATGAAACTCAAACACCATTTCTCCAATAATTGCTCCATGCTAAGAATATTGTTCTTCGATTCCGGTACATAATAGACATCTTATATACTACCTTCTTTTCTATCTTTTTAGGAAAAACATATTTTTCATCGACCTTTGACTTAGACTTTCGATGCATCTCCAAAAGATACTTATCTTTCTCCTATCTTTTGCATATCGACAAAGAGATGTTTGTGCCCACACATATGATTGCTAGCACCAGTGTCGAGGTAACACACCATATCGTTATTTGAAGTGGAGCCTTCATGGGCCATCATGAGAAAGCCATGATCTTTGTTCTCATCTTCCGTGATTAGATTCGCGTTTTCTTTCACCTCCTTCTTCTCGAAGTATTAATCATTTGTGTAGTGTTCATATTTGCCGCAACTGTAACATTCGACATTTGGACGATTTGATCGACCACCTCTTCCATAACCACGGCCTCGTCCATGCTAATTTTGTTGGCTCGTTTGTCCTCTCTCTTCATTTTTATTTCCACGACCATGACCTCTTCAGTGATTGCAACCGTGACCTCCACAACCACGTCTTCTTTCTTGATTGTGTTGCGCATACAACACCTCATCCTTCTTGATGATCATCTTTGTTTGTAAGGTCTCCTCCAAGACCTCTTCTTTGTTTTTCTTCTTCCGTTATTCATGCGCTTCAAGCGAGTCCGTGAGTTCATCGATAGACATTTCTTTCAAGTTCTTTGACTCCTCAATTGCATATACGATATTCTCAAAATCATTTGTCAATGATCGGAGAATTTTCTCCACAACTCTTGCATCTGTGAGAGTTTTTCCATTTCGTTAGAGTTGATTTGCTATCGCTTGCACACGAGTAACACAGTTAGATACATCTTCCAAGTCCTTCATCTTCATAGACTCCAGCTCGCCTTGTAGAGTTTGAAGACACACTTGTTTGACTCGATCGGCACCTTTGAACACTTTTTGCAAAGTTTTTCATGCTTCCTTCGAAGTTGATGCACTAGCAATTTTCTCAATGCACCTTTATCCTTGCTCGATCGACTCATCTATCGCTTGGAATAAGAGTTAGATAGCACCTTTATCCTTCATTCGCATTTCTTTCAATGCTTTCAATTGGTTCGTTGTGGAGGAACCAATATTTTTTTGCTCTTTGTAGTCATTTTCGACTACCTCTCACGTATCTTGTGCACCGAGCAAAACACGTATTTTAATACACTAATTATCGTAGTTCGTCCTGGTAACTCGTGACGGCGGCATTTGCCACAACATTGAACTTCTATAGTTCGACGTGGCTCTGATACCAATTTGAAAGAAATCAGAATTTGGAAAACTGAGTTTCTTGAAAAGAGAAAGAACAAAATTTCGAAGAGAGAATAACTTGTAGACTTTTGTCTCATTTTCATTTCATTCAGCCATTATTTATAATATAAAGTGACATAAATTACATTAAAAACGAAATTAAATCAAATAGTAACTCTTATACTATTTATTTCTACTAACTCCCTTAATAATGTTTTTGACATTTCGTTAGTAAAACGGCTATATTTTTTTCTACACTACTCAGAATGACCTGAATTTTAAACCAATAGAAACTAGACATCCGGAACATAAAAATTCATAGGTCACACGTTAAATTTAGTCATTGTTTGCCATTCCAAAAGTCAGTCTAAATATTCTCTAAAAATTGATAGATTTTATTATTATTAACTTAATTGAGTTTAATACCTAACAGTCTCGCAAACTATAGAAGTTAAACATGTTAAATCCTTATGAGGCAATCTCCCAGTCTCAGATTGAACTATCCTCTGGCTAGACATGAATAGAATCAGGTTCTTTATGAACTATTCAGATGTCTCCCTCTACCTGTTAAACTCTATTCCTCTTCTCTCCTCTAAAAACTCAAATTCTCATTTTTAAAAACACTTGTCACACGCTTAGAAATCTTTATTTTAACAATTTAGGTTCATTTTAGTGAGTGCATCTGGGTGTGATGATTGTAAACATTATGGTGGTTTAAAATTGGAGGAAATAGATGGTAGATGAATGTAAGGAAACATGTTTTGGCTAGTGTAAAAAACCAGATATTACAGCCTAAAATATTGAGTAAATATACAATTCTATTTGGTCATTTCCAAATGGTGGTTTCATTTTTCCTCATTTCATTAATGTAGGGTCTTTTTGGGATAGATTCATCTGTTGGTTTAATCCATCGAGTCCTCCGCCTATTTAAACCATCCCATCTCTTGGTTCAAAATGGTGTTTTTTGATGTGAAGCACCCCCATGGGTTCCTGGAAAAGTGACTCTCTGCATCCCCTCTGGCAATAGGGAGTCTGGTAGTGAAGTAAGAGAGTTTGAATACGGAAGTAACACCAGTGCTCTGGCTACACAAGCTACTTTGAGCACTGAGAGTTGTTATTACTAGTCAGACTTGCACAGCTTCTTCTGTCTGACTCTTCAAATCAAGATGCTCACCCAGGCGACGATACTGCTTCTGAATTCATAACAAGGTCAAAAAATCTTGATGATTCGTGGCAACATATAATCCAATCTCTTTTGAGTGGTAATGAAACTTCGTCTGGCGAAGAAAAGGCGCTGGTTTGAGAGGGTTTCGACATGATACAGACTTCATTAGTAATGATGAAGGTGAAGATGAAGACTTTGTCAAGGCATTCCGTCAACAGAAGGTCCAGGGGGCCATTGATGAGTCCGTTTCAAGGGTCCTTTCCTCGAATAATCTTCAGAGGTTCGGCAGCAGTATCATCGTATGCTTGAAAGATACCGTGCAGCTAAGGTACGTTATCGGAACATTACACTAAGCAAAACCTTTTACGCACTAAGTCTAGCCGGTTAACTCTCTTTTTTACAAAATAAAGACACTGAAATAGACAGGTTTTGACACTAGAAACAAGTTTCTTGAGCAAGAAGAAGTAGTTAAGTTTGGAATTTCTTGAATTTCTGCCTTCCACCATTGCATTGGGTTGATTTAGTAGCAAATCAATGGCTTAATATGTTCATGTGGACCATCCAACTTCCGGAGGACCAGTTTAACAGATCGGTTTTTAAACTTTCTCCCTACAGAAAATCATTTGGAGGGGAAGAAGAAGCCGTGCTTTCACCCTATCGAAGTAAATTTCAAAGAGACATGGCAAACCACTAGAAGTTCGAATCGGTAACTCTTGCTATGGAAAAGCTAATGGAGGAGAACAGAAACGATAAAGCGTTAGTCTCAGGTACAGGTGAATCAGAGGCCGCAGTGGAAGCCGCCAGCGGGGAGGTCCATATGGTAAGAGATGAAATAGTGAAGGAGCTGAAGAAGCTGAAAAGGCAGAATTTTGTGACCACTATCTTCTGTCGGCGATGATTGTCCTGATGGTGGCTTGGCAGCTGTCTGAGGTTTCTCTGATTCTCAAAGTAAAGAATAGCGTGAGGCATCCTTTCCAGACCTTGGGTGGTCTGCTAAAAGGGTTGCTGAAATGGCTTGAGATCCATGGCTCGGAAGAAGACGAGCTCGTCAGCATCTTCAAACCAGAGCCGGAGTGAAGCTCCGGCAATTGCACTTCCTCCTCTCGAACTTCCAGAGCTACCCATTGGGCAGCTACCGGATTTAATCTTTGATGCTGAGCAGCACTGAAAGTATCAAATGTCAAAAATGGCATCAAACTTTTGGGTTGAAATGAGATTTGAGACGCAAAAGAAGTGTGGTAATGTTAGTTTAAGGATATATAAAACACAGCTGGGATTGCCGAGGAATAGCAAAATAAATTGGCTTCAGCGTCACAGACTCATCGTACATATTATTCAATAACTAAGCAGCTGATGCTGGTGTAACAAGTACGAATAAATACAAAAGCAATGAAAGCTTATCCAATAGACCTTGCCCACTTCAATTCATACCCAAATAAACAACAACAATATTTGACACAAATGCAGTAAATTCCTCCATCTCTTATGTCTCAGCACTTACAAACTTGGTTCACATCCAACGCAATTATCATTGGCTCTTGCATAGGATCGGTGTCTGTTGCACTTCAGGCATAGTTCAATCGAAATATATCATTCAACACGTAAAAGCTTCCCTGGGGAGTTGGGATCAAATGAAACATCTGAAATCAAAGAGTGTGCAAAGAAACTTGCGTTAGAATAAAAGATGGGGAACGTTAAATCATACAAATAAATAGTACTTGGTCTCACTTCCAAAAGATTTAAGCATACTAATAGCAACATTTGTAGTATCGCATTGCATAAGAGAGGAAAGGGCGTAATTGGTAACAACCATGTTGCTAGCAATATTTGTATTCGCATTTAACCAATATTTGTATTCGCATTTAACCATGGCTAAATGGTTAAAGCACCCAACCTATCCCGATAGAATAGAATAAAGGGGCTCATTGGAGGGCATACCCCGAGGGCGGGGATTTGGTGAGATATTGGCTGTCTTACTAAAAAGAGAAAATATGAATACGTAGACACTAATACGAGATTACAACATAATGTGTAATTTCTAATTGTAAGTATGTCTAACTTCAACAAGAAAAAGGCAGAAACAAGAGAAACAGATCAACCAAAGCATTTCATAATTTTGTATTTCCATGATAGAGAGGACAAAAACGATCATTAGTCTCATCTGCCACCCTAATTTGTACAAAAGCTCTATTTCCTAAAGTCTATCACAAATAGCAAGATATAACATTTGAACATAAAAGTTGTCAAAGATACTGGAAAAAAAAAAGACAGATAAACAAACACATTAATACATAAGACAAGGCAAATGTATCATCAGGCTATACCCAGTAAATTAAAGTTTGAACCTAAAATAAAATCAAGATTAAAGTAACTTGATTTATTTTGATTTCAAACGAAACATTTCCAGCTTTTTTATTTATTTTGATTTCAAACAAAACATCTCCAGCTTTTTTATTTATTTTGATTTCAAACAAAACATCTCCAGCTTGTTCATCTAATCGGCCTACCAAAGTAAGCCCTGAAAGAGAAGTAACACTAAATTATTCCAGCATGCACCATATTGTTTATAACCTGCACATGTTTATAATTTCACCAGATTCATCATACCGACTAAGTCCTATCACCAATGCTGAGTGAGATGGACAGCGTATTCAGGAATGTCATTGACTAAAGTATTTCCAAGCCCAAATATGTAGCAGGAATTTAATTAAACCAAAAACTATCAAATTGTGAATCCGCCAGAGCATGAACTGAAAAGAAAAAACTTAGTTAAGCTACATAATCTCTAAAAGTTTAGATTCAGAGAAGGATTCACATTCAAAATGTAACTGGATAAAAAATAACTCCTCCACCAGAAGCCAAACGACATAACTAAATTCTTCACATCCTCTTCAATCCTTAGAACTCACATACTAACACAATTGTCGATAATAATTACATCCATGTGACCTTGAAAATTTAAACTAAACGATCAATGATACGAAAATTACAAAACAGCTTCATAAAATTGTTTGTAGAAAAAGAAAAAAAAAGACCTGACTGAATTTGAGCGAGTGTTGTTCGCCTGCAAGTTGGAGATTGCCACTGACGAATACAAGCACACCGCCAGCACTGCCAGAGGGCTGGCAATCGACGGTCGTGATGGTGTGCTTGCACTGCTGGAAAGGAAGGCTGGTCAGTTTGACGACAATATTTTGCGATCCTTGGATTTTCTGGCCTTCAAAAGTCAACATGGAGCCGTCCTGATACAGGTTCGCCAAGCCGGCGCGATTGGCATCGAAGGTAGAATAGTAATGCTCGACAAATGCTCTGGACACTGCATACGGATCCATTTCCGATCTCCGACGGCTAATCAAATACCGCAACAGAGATTGAGCCCTCCCCTCGTTGCTTTCCCCCGGAGCTAAGCCTACGTGGGAGAAAAAGAATACGACGAAAGAATTTAGGCGGGCGAGCGGCGAGCGACGAGCGAGGGCCATTTTATATCACGAGTATTTGTGGTGTCATTCTGGTAATTTCAGCCGTAGGCGACTTTCTGAGCCGCCACACCCTATGAAAACCGACATGTCGACTACCGCAAACGACATACAACAAGGTTTTCAAGAACAGCTCATTCCTTATTCCATTATATCAAAATTTAATTTTTTATTATTTTAAGAGCAAGTTCACCAATTAAAAAAATACTGAAAACTAATTATAAATAAATAAATAGTTATGAGAGAACAATATTTACAGAAATTCGGACTGAAATGCATCTGGAGGAGCTTCTAGATTTCATCTCAAACCCAAGGAAAGATTCAAGAATAGGAACTCATTCACATTGATAGAGTTAAAACTACATACCCATTCATATTGATAGAGCTTGTTCCAACTAGTTGTGAACTCCCTCCCAACCCCATCATGTCATCCTATGTATACCCTCTCAAGTTTTCGACCTTTTGCACTTCTTTACCTTGTCCGTACATGTCTTGCTTTGCTGGATGCCAAAAAAGTGCTCAAACTAAATTATTGGTCGCATCACAGATTTATGATAGCCCAAATGACACCTCAAGCAGGAAGAACTATACATATTTCGTATTGATATTCAAGAGTTTCACGGTCACTGCCATTACTAGCATTGGCTCATTGCATTTCAGATTGGAGTTCAATAATTAAAAAGTTTAAATACAGGACGGATAGCCAGAATCCACATAACATTACCTTTAATCTAAAGGCGGCAGATATATCCAAAGTTATTTGTTTATAAGTTCGGGCATGAAAAGAAGCAATAGGGGGGTGGGAGACATACAGCGATGTGCTCCAGCCAGAAGCTAAGCCACTGCAGAGAGGCAAGGGTAGAACGCAGTGCCACAAGCAATCCACTGCCTCTTCCTCCCGCGCGGGACCACGCAACCTGGCAACTTGGCCCACTCCCTGCTCATGATATCATAGGTAACCAAGCGATTCATCTGTCTGGATCTCAAAGACAACATGAGTAAGCCTTTGTTACCCAAGCAAGTCATTCTAACGTGCTTCCCATAGAACTCCAAGCACCAGACATTTGGCATTCTGTCAACCTCCTTCCACAAGAGTGTCATCTTCTGAAGCTCCCATATGCAAACGCAAGTGGCTGCGTTTTTGGTCAATAAACCCACAAGCATGAGCCGCCCATTGCACTCTGCTAGTGTGTGATCGGTCATGTGAGGTGGGGATGGGATTATGAATTGCTTCCAAGTGCCCGAGGCCGTGTTGTAGGACACAATCCCTTCTGGCTCTGACCTCATGAAGTAGAGAGTTCCCTTTATTGAAACAGTCTGTGAGCGGAAGTTTAGGCATAGCTGGAGCTTGATGCTCGATGGCAACTTTCCAGGCCTGGTCCAAGAGTCGGAAATCGAGTCATAAACTTCATATACTCCATCACATCCCAGCCAGAGGATCATGTACCCTCTTCTTCCTAAATTTTCATATTTGGTCATCCCGACTGCAACCCTAGACCAGACCTCGACCGACCTAGCTGGCAGTTCTTTGAAAGATTGTGTGAGAGGATTGCATACGTAGAAATTTCTGTGGCCGATGTCTAGAAAACACACTAGACCTCCAGCAGAAGCCACTGGCAAGATTATCAGCTTTGTAGGAAGAGAAGAGATGATAGGATAATGCCATTTTGCTGTGGAGGGGTCGTATATGGCTCCTGAATTGAGGTTTTCGTGAGTGATGGTGTAAAACCATGGGCTAGATTTTGGGACTTGTGCACATTGCTGGGAGAAACTTTCGGAATTCAGCAAAGTATTCCATTGCCGGCAAACTGAGCGGAAACGAAAAAATGTAGCTATTGGAAGTCTTGCAATGACGGTTTCAAAAAGGTCTTGGGGAAAGTCTTTCCAAATATGTTGATCCATAACATCTCTCGTGTGAGTGAGTCCCCCTGATTTTCCTCGGTTGTGCTCCTTACGAACTTTCTTTGAAGGAGGGGGCTTGCAAGATTCTGACAATTTGTAATTCCCTGATCTTCCTGCAGCCATTACAAGACTGTAGTAATCATCTGTTGAGCTATCATTAAGATTTGTGAAGCACAATCTGCAAAAATGTAGATATTGTTATTCTAAAACCTCTTTCGAGTGGATAACATTCAAATGAAAAAATAAAAGAAAACCCAGAAAAAAAGTGTG
The DNA here is from genome assembly GCA_003255005.1 of Begonia fuchsioides. Lineage (NCBI taxonomy): Eukaryota > Viridiplantae > Streptophyta > Magnoliopsida > Cucurbitales > Begoniaceae > Begonia > Begonia fuchsioides. The sequence continues at coordinate 67,419 of QAOC01036831.1, read as the reverse complement.
CAAAAAAATCAACAAATAATATACTTTTTGGAGTACGTAATAGTAGCTAATTGTCTATGAATACGTAATGGGCAGTTGTCAAACTAACCACATGCAACTTAACATGTGCACTATTCCTTGAGTGTTCGTCCAGAAAGTTAATCATTATTCACTTAAAACGTCATGCAACATACCACCAACTTAGAAGAAAATCCTTTAGTACCACGTGTTTTATGTAACTCAGATATGGCTGTAGTGTTTCCACTCTCTCTCTCTCATGGGTTTTATTTTGATTACCAATTCGACTAAGATTTTGGCAGTTCTCTGTGCAGGATCATGTATATTTTAGTAGATGACAACAAATGTAAACAATGTTCTCCCTTCTGATGTCGGTACATAATTCTTGTAGCTTCTTACATCCCCGTTACAAAAAAAACTAAGGTGCACAACAACACATTAGTAAATGCCATCACAGTTACAAGTTGGATAACTGAAAATTTTTATAACATAATTACAAAAAGGATAGAAAACTGTAACTGAGGCATAAAAACAACAATGTAACAGTTTCCTCTTGAACTATGTTCTTGAGATCTAGTTTCTTAGATTGAGTCCTCACCAATTATGTGTGAATACTCCTACCTTTTTTCTTTAGAAAAACAAAAAAGAAGAATAAAAGGCGCACCACTTAACGGACTAAGATTGAGGTGGATTTTTACTTAAAAACCACCTTGAAGAAAAATTATGATACTCATAAAAAGATGTACGTAATGAAAGTGAAATCAATGAAGTTTTAAGAAACAACTAAAAACATATACACTACAGATCAAGAATCAAAGAGATATAACATGTGTAATCTCAAAATATATTTGTTTCCATCGCTATGCAAAGAAAGAAATAACAAATTTCTTTTTGTTTCCAGAATCTTAAGTAATCATCCTGCGCAGAAAATACAAATTTTATATTCTGCCATACTCAAAATTAGTTGCCATGTAAGTAACAGAAACCAAAATTTTTTACTCATAGCATATGAGAATATGCAGTACAATAACAAATTTGTTTCCTCAAAGTTTAACTTTAGTCAACCTGAGTGTACCCAGTCATCAACATCATGTCGCACCAATTTTGAAAAGGAAGTTTAAGCATCACATGCACATCACAAATGTTCGACCAAATGATGCTAATTTGACAAGTAACTTTTCTTTAATAAAAAGTTGGGTCAACATTGAAAGATAGCAACTTCATTTAATAGTAAACTGCATAACCCATCAAAACCTGACCAGAGATAAATCCAAGCAAAATTTTTGAACACTGATGACCAAAAGAAAAAAGATTCATTTGTACTAATATCTTTAAAGGTTAAAGTGATCTCCCTTCAAAAATCAAACATTGTAATAAGTGGCAAAGCAAAAGGGTAAAGCAATCTCTCCTGACCTCTATAAAAGGTATTAGTAATGTTTTTTTAAATGCCAGTTAATCATCTATCACACGTTCAAATTTACCTTTACATAGTTTTCTTCCAGAGTTATCCCAACAAAATAACTAATCCTGAATAACTACTACTTTTGATTTGTTTCAATTGTGGTCAAAAGAGTTTGCAATTATAAGAGAATTACTTTTACAACTAAGAAAACTATAAAACACAATCAAACCTCTTGCTAATGCCTTCAGACAATTGGGTTTGAGATAATTCAGTCCATGAACTTATTATTTTTAACCTCTTTATATTTATTATGTTTATTTCATTTTCATATCTGTTTTGTAGGAGTTTTTTGGCAGACGCAGACATTGAAGTATTTTGTGCTGCATTTAAATGTATTGAGCATCCCAGACAAAACAACTCACTTCATTCAAAAAGCTTAAAGCCCTCTAGTTAAAAATGACCAGCAGGGTTGGTGCTGCCCACCATCAGGGAAACCATATATCTCAAAAACTCAATCATGCTTCTTTCTAAAATAGGTACTAACATTATATTTCCCTCATGTCACGAAGAGTTACTTTCACATATCTACCCGCTTCAGTGAGTTGACCAGACCCTCACCTCTCAGACTGAACAAGAACATGCTAGAATTGAACAGAGGCATCAAATTGATTCACTTGTCATTAAGTATGTTCCTCATTTCACACGGGAATGCAAAACTAAGAAGTTCAACGAATTCCAAGGTAACATGAAGAAATTAGGGGAAAAGATAATAATTGCATCTACAAACTTGCGTTATAAACAATCAAACCACAGATGGTCAAAATAGCAAAGAAAAATTAGAAAATAAATTAGTTAAGAATCACCAGGCATACCTACCTCATTAGAACAACTTCACAGACGAAAATTAGAGAGATGAAATTAAAGAGAAAAAAATCAACACAACGAGCTTAAACTCCAGCAAAAAGGAAAGGAATCAATGCACACTACCAAAGCGAGCCAGAAAACTGATGAAAATACGAAAGCAAAAGCAAATTTAATTAAGTCCCACGGAACCACAAGACGCAAATAAAGTTTCACAAAAACAAAAACCTCCAAACGAAAAACGAAGAAAAAACACAGAGCGAAGAACGATAAACAATCATCGAACAGAAGTAGGAAGAGATCTGTGCACGAGAGAGAAAAGAGACCTTTGGTGAGAAACAGATTGTGCGTGAGGGAGTTGAGGAAGAGGTTGAAGAAGGTGAGTGTGCGGAATAGGAAGAGGAAGAGGAAGAGGAAGAGGAAGAGGTTGAGAGCCGTAAAGGTCCCAGAGCTCCTGAAGCTGACCGATTAGCTGCCTAAGCATGGCCGGGCCTTCCATGGCCAGCCCCGCGTCTCTCTCTCTGTATCACTCGCTGTGTGTGCGTCTCTCTCTCTCTCTCTCTCTCTCTCCTCAATGACTCCCTCTACCTTTTCCACATTGCATTTTATAAATAAATGTAATTGCAAGTAATTTTACTGACCCGCACGCAACCTGTTTTTCCTTTCCCCTTTCATCTCCAACTTATTTTTCTTCCTACAATACCCCTCCCATATAAATTATTTACCTATTGTTAGTATATTAGGTAAATGCCAAATACCCCATTTAGAATCATGTTTTAATGGTCATCACTTAACTCTTTAAATTTTACAATAATTTAAACACTTTGTCACCACCTATTCCATTACTTTTCATGATCTTTGTTAATATAGTTAACATATTTCATCAATTAATAATAATAATTTAAAAAAATTTTAATTTAATGAAAATTTTTGTAATTATTATAATTAAACAAAGTATTTATTAAAATTATAATAAAATTAAGTGTTGATTAACGATCTTTAAATTTTAAAATATTTGCTGCAGCTAAACTACTCTTATATTTCATATGACAAATTGATATTTACCCTATTCAATATTATCTTTCAAATATTTGTATTAAAAAATCCTGCTAGAACTAATTTACTATTTTATCCTTATAAACTATTTACGTAGTTAAAAAGTAATTTTGTCAATTACACCAATATGTGAAGAAGGGTGATGCTTTGTGATGGTCAAGAAGACCGAAGGTGGGGCTCACTTTTCCTTTTAGTCGTCCTGGAAAATGATCCGACGGCTGAGATTCAAGATCGAAGCAAACTTGCAGGCTCCTTCCTTTCTGGTCCTTGTCATTCCACGCACTCCATCAATTACTATGATTGCCCCTCCACTTTTTCTCCCATCATTTTTTTAGCCTCACGCATAAATCACCAAATTAATTAATTATAATTAATATATCACAAGTATAATGTAAATAAATAAATAAATAAACCTCCAACATTGGTTCCATCAAAATGATTATTTATAATTCGAATGGAAGATTGAAGGAAACACAAAGGAAGGTGTAAGCAAACTCAATAAATTTGCCGAAAACATGGTTCTTTGGGAAAAATAGATTGGATAAGGCATCGTTTGGGGGGTATCGAAAAAATAGTAATTTCAAGTTTGAAGCTACTAGCTAGGGCCTAGGGGTTTCCTTTGCCTAGTAAAATGGGCTATGGTAAACTGTCATTATCGTCCCATCAAACACGACCTAATCCCACAGTTGAGGCAAGTCAGTGCATCGTGGAGTGGACAACCTCCATGGACGTCCTACTCATTTTCATTATATGATATTTATAATTATTCCATTTGAATATTAGAGTAAAGTTCAATTTATCATGATTCAACCGTGCCATCTATGATTTCTTATGAAAGTGTTAATAAAGTCCTTCCATCCGACACCAGCTTAGAATTAGATTAAAGTCCAAGTTCTATTTAAGAAACATTGCGTCGAATACTACATTCTTATGAGTTAGATTATTTTAATTTTGGATCGTTACATAGTAACTTTTCGTATAAAACGAAATTATATTACTTATGCCGTTGTCACCTCTCTCTCTCTCTCTCTCGTGAAATATTTTAACCTTGCATTTCATGGGCATGATGTTTCTCTAGTTTTTTTAATGAAGCAAAAAGAAAAAAGGAAAATGGTGGGGAAAAGGAGTAATAGGAAGAAATGATGAGAGATAAGTAGAAGTTAGAATGATTAGGGTGAAGAGGGAGGGGATAGGGCAGCGAAGCGAAGGGTAATCATTTCAATTGCCTTTCATAATGCTTATCATTCTTCTACTTCTTCCTCATTCCTTCTTTTACGTGCGCATCCTGCCTACTGCCTTGCTTTTAGACTTGCTCTTATTCTTCCTCCCTCTCTTTTGGTTGGGTTTGGTCTCTTTAATTCAAGTTGGATCATCTTATTTTGTTTGCAACACTTTAAATTAAGTTATTGGTTAGTTGGGCCTTAAATTTATTTTCAAATTTCTTCTAGTGTACTCTCTCGCTCTTGACCAATATTATTCTATGATGAGTCCTGATCATGATCCGGAATTGATAATAAACTAGAAAAATTCAAAAATAAATAATAAAGAGATGGCTCAACTAATGAAAAATCAATTTGTTGATAATCCTTTGAACTTCTAAACCTCAAAGAAAACAGGCTAGGCGAGGGGACGAAGGCTGTTTGGTGGAGGCCAGACAAAGTTTGAATCCTCGGTCTAAATACAGTACAGTCTGCGCTAGTCGCCGTATAGTTTTATCTGCAGCATAAGATCAGCCCAAATCAACCATAAGTTTTGTAATTCGTATTCGTATTCCTGGTGGTGGGCTCCGGTTCACCTGTCTAGGGCTTCCTACGTTTGGGCAGTTCGGTTCAGATATAGTTTTTAATTTGAATTTCAGTTTTTGGGTTTTAATGCAGATGCTACTCTGATAATTGAATATTATATTAAAAAAATAAAATAACATTTAATTACTTTTTTTAACATAAAAATAATGTTATTTAAGAGTGTTAAAAAATGGAGTTTAGTTTTTTACCACGTGAAATGACTAAATTAACAAATACAGAAATAACTAACAAAAATCTAGTTAAGTTCAATCCACTCAATTTGTGCATAAAAAAGTTTATAAAATGTAATTCTGTGAGCCCTTGCAAAAAATGTAAATTGACCTGCAACCCAAACAAACAAATAACTCGACTTAATTTTTTTCATTACATATAATGAACCGATTCAACCCGATTCTAAACTTGTAGATTCGATTTGACTAAATAGGTGGGTTCCATTTGCTCAACCCTAGGTCTATTCACTGGAGAAACATCTGGCAATGTTGTTCTTGTTGTTGGGGAATGTGAAAAATAAAAAAGAATTAACTTGATGAAATTCATCTTTGAAAAGTCTTCACAAATTAAAAAGAATGAATGAAATCAAAACCTTCAATTTCTATCATCTTTCTTGTTGTAATCCAAACTAAGAACACCCAAATCAAACCAAACCAGAGGTAATGTAATAGTGTGATAGCTAAAAAAATGGAGAAACTAGGATCACACAAATCGATTAAATGGCTTCCTTCCGACACCGGCCGGCAACGAAATGGTTGAATCCACGCTCTCATTGTCTATTCCCTGCAAGGATTGTTTATTGTCTGAGATTCTTTGAGAGCTGGACTCCTTGCCGGAGAACGCAGACCCCTTATTCCACTTGAACGGCGAAGAAATCCCTTGTGCCAAAGGAAACGACAGCCGTCGCTGTGACTCGCTCGTCGGAGTCGCCGTCAGCCTCTCCTTCGGATTACTGCTGGCTCTCATTCTGGCTTGCGTAGAAGCCGTGGCAGCCATGTAATGAGGAACTGAAAATGGAGGGCAGCTCGTGAGGCTATCATCGTCCTTCATTGTCGCGTCATAAAGAGATTCAGTTCCGCTGGCTCTTGGACGAGAATATCGGGGGAATCCTGAGCCGTTCGCCGGTGGAGTTCGAATCGGAACCGGTGGAGTTCTCACGGCTTTCGAAGACGAAAATACGGCGGATTTTGTCGATTTAGGCGTCGGCGTATCCATAGTTTCGATTCCAAAAGACCGCTGTTTCCGATCGTTTGATTGGAATCGCGGGGTAGGCTTTTGCTCATATTGCGGCGTAGGTGGAGCGAGTAAGAAATTTTTCAGCGGCTGAGGTTGAGAAGCACTCGCCGGAGGATGCTGTCGTTCTACCCAGTTCCACCACCATGGATATCCAGAAGCTCGAAGCTCTGTTACAGTTGCTTGAGCAGATTTAGGAGTCTCCCCCCTCCATAACTGGGACGAAGACAAAATTAAGATCGAAAACATGGGGATAACACCATAAACAGGTTTGAACACCGTACCTGATTTGAATGCGCATACGCCATCGCTCTCTCTCTCTTAATTACCGCATCAACCTTCCTCTGCAACCTGGCCTCTACTTCCTCCTTCGTCAGCACGCTGTCGTCCCACTCTTCGTTGATCCCTGTTTCAGTCTATTGCAGAGAATTGACTCTTCAATATCTAACTATATTTAGGTTGAATCTCTGAAGAAGAAGCACTTACATCTTGGCTGAATGCAAATTTTGCCATGGCAGGCTCCGGTGGATCCTTGGGGTTGGGACGATGGACATGGTTTTCCAAGAGTTGAATCCTCCTGGACTGAATCTGAGCTTGAACGCGCACCAGTAGCTGCATTTGTTTCATGGCGGTCATGGTTTGGCGCTTTACGGTCTGTCCTCTCACCACTCCTTGCAGACGCACCAAACCCTTCAGCGCCCTGAAGCTCTTCCTCGCCTGTCACCACAATCATAAACTCTTCAATCGATATCCCATTTGATTCAAAAACTCAAAATCGAGTGAAAATATTTGTATGATTTGGTAAAATTTCATCGGATCGGAAACTCACCAAATAACCTCTATACATGGCTTGAATCCTAGTGGCCGAGGCGTGATGGTTTCTGAGCGTTGGTTCTGGTCTCTCTCGGCGCCGATGAGTAATCCGCGGAGAAGAAGCTCTAGGAGAGGAAGAAGCCCTCGGGGAAGGTGGTCTAGGAGAAGCTGGTCTAGGAGGCGCAAACGACGGAGTTCTCAGAGGAGGGTCGGGCGGCGTCTGAGTCCCACGTGCCACCACACGTTGCTGATCCCTTTCATAATCCAGAAAGATTTTCTCGACGCTGCTCGGCTCCCTGAAGAGAGGAATGAACGAGTTGGACTCTCCATGCCTCAATTTTCCGGCCGGCTTCTTCTTATCTTTCCTGCCCTTCTTCTCCAAATCCTGCGCAACAGCATCGCCGTCTTGTTTCAGCGCTCGTTTTGGAGAGAAAGAGGAGTGAGAAAGACTTACATTTGCAGGCTTTTCTTTAGCGTGAGGAGAAAAGACTCTTTTGATGGCAGAAAACCAACTTCCTCTCCTCCCCATCCTCGTAGAGCATTACTCTCTCCCGCTGAAAAACAAGGGTTAGTATGCAGAATTCAGAGCCTAAAGGCAGATTCCATAGCCAAACTCTCAGAAAACTAAACACACAGGATTTCAACACGCAAAATGCAAAGAGGAAAAGGTCAGAATCTACTCAGAGAAGCTGGAATGGCTATAATATGATCGTGAATTGGGGTAGAAATTCCTAGATCTGTGTTCTTTTTCCTTAAAATTTTAGAGAGAGAAGCTAAAGCATGCGATTATTACAAATTTCAAATTTTGGGTCTGTAAAAACTTGAAATGGTAAAGCAAGAAATTCAATTTGCGTTGAATGCAAAAGTTGAGAGGCAAAACAAGCAGGACCAAAGATATTCGTCTTGTTGGGTGAAAGAAAGAAAACGCCTTATCCACCTGGTCATTTCAAGTCTTCTGTACGGCTCGCCAAACACACCCAGAAGAACAAAACGAGAGAGAGAGAGAGAGTTTAAGCTTCAAAGTTTTGCATGATGGAAGACACCATTTTCAGTCGAATTCAGAGATTTTCTTGGCTACGAAATTGAGATTAAAAAGGAGTATAATTTACCTAGAGACACCCTCCAACCTGCAAAGAATTATTGCCCATCGCAAGGAAAAACGGAGTTCTCTCTCTCCCTCCTCTCTCTCTCTAGCCTTCCTCTTTCTTACGGCATCTTCAATGCAAAGCTTCTTCCCCAAAATCTCTGTCTATATCCACCCTCTTTCCCCCTCTAAACTTTGAATGCGGTTTTTGCTGGTAGGGAATTACTTTCTGCCACCTTTAATCTTTTGTGAAATTTATATGTTTTATTTCTGCGTTCATGATGCTTCTAATGATGTTAGAGAGAGAGAGTTAGTAGGTTGGCCACTTTCTCACTCAATCTGATCACCCATCAACGACCTTTGCTTGAAGGGGAAGAGTATTTAGGCTGGGAATCTGATTTCTTTCATTATAATAATTAATTAACTAAATTTCCAAGTAGACATTGATTTAGACCATGTTTATATTTGATGCTACCAATTTTACAAGTCCGCTACAACCCGGCAAAAGGGGGTGTCGTTTTAGCTGCTCGTGGGCCTTCTACCTCAACGTGGCAACGTGGCATTGTTCTTTGAGGCTTTTGTTCGATACGGACTAATGCCTCCAATAAAAGTCTGGAAATTCTGTTAGTACATTAATGAAACTAGCTGTAAACACATTTTTTGGTTAACTAAATTGATGAAATGAAGTTGTTCTAATTTTTCAACATAGAAATTTAGTGTACATGTACTAGTGGGATATTGAACTCTACAACGTGCAGATCATGTTATTTATTCGATTTGTCTTTACCTAGTCTACATTTGCTTATTGTATAAATGAACGTTACTTGAATTTCACTACTACTTTGTGATTTTCACTCCGAATTGAATTATAATTGACGAGGGATGGAAAGGATAGGTAGTTGAAAAGGTAGGCGAAAATTTGGTGTGAAGGCAATAATTAATTGCCCCCTAAAACAACCAAACTACATTATGAAACACATGATGAAGATTACTCAACAACTCGGCCTTCCATTCCAAGCTCCTCTTAACTATGCTTATGTCACGAAGTCGCTTTTAATCAGAAGTGTTCATTGCAATGCAGTAAATTATCACTCATGAAGTCGCTTTTAAATTATCGCTTTTTATTTTTGGGATTCATATTTTGTATTTTGATATAGTTTACTTGACTCACTTAATTATAATTAAAAATTAGAGAAAATATTAATCTAAAAGAATTACCCCCAAAAAATGGAAAATGAAAAAGAAACAAAAGTTGAATTCACACAGAAAAGCTTAATTGTGTTCGTCACCGGCCATAACCATTCTGCTCAGACGACTAGGCCCAAGCTTCTTCCTTCTCAACATATTCCTCCTCCTAATCGCTTCCATCTGATTTCTCCTCCTAATCTGCATCATCGCCTCTTCTTCTACCACGAATCTCCTCATTATTACGTCGTCGTTCAGCGATTTTCCCCGGAATACCCGCCGGCTTTCGCTGACTCTCCCGCCCGGAATCCCTTCTCGAGCGCAGTTCGAATGCGGTTTTGATCGGGGATAGCTCTGGCTTCTTCTCGGCGGCAGTTCTGCCTGGAAAACCTCGTTGTAAGAGGAGATCGGAGCGCATAGGCAGACCCTTGTGAACGACGTCGCCATTTTTAAAGAGGTGCATTTTCTGAGCCTGTGTCTGTTTGAATTTCCCGGCTGATTTTCCGTCGATTTCGCGATTGTTTTCCAGAGAGTTAAGTCGGTTGATTGAATCTCCGTTGATCTGGAAATGCTTCTCCACAGAGTAACCACTTCCATTGCTCTTTGATACCAAGGCTTCCTGCGATACGTCAATTGGATTTCATGCATTATTTCTCTAAGCACATTTGATTACATAGATCAAATTACTATCTGCAGTTCTTTAGCTCAACCGTTTTTCCCTATTGGAACGCTCCAATTGGGAAATATTCCCAGAATAGGTCGAAATCTGTTAGAACAATGCAATGCCCATTTCAATCCTAGGGACTTGGTCAAACCGAAAAAGCAAATTGGTCAACCTACTCCTTTTTTTCTTTTAGCTTAACTAAAAAAGAATAATGCAATAATGATATTTATTAACCCCTAATCTCTGAGCCATTCCAGAATCGAGCAATTAGAGAATTACTTTATTCTTGGTTTGCAACGATGCAAATAACGCATTCTCTGTGTAGCTTTCCAAGGGCGGGAGACCTAGTTTATAGAGAATAAATCTCAAATTAGGTAGTAAAACTCAGTAAAAGCTTCTAAAACGGGAGTCTGTGACCATTTTCTCCAAACTAAACTATCACATTACAACTCAGAATGTGTGGGAATATGTCTAGAAGTGGTGGTACAGAAGCTGTTCTTCCAGAAACCTTACTCAAGTTCATGGACAAACCCAACTAGAGAGAGAGAGACAAGCACAGGAGAAAGAGAGAGAGACAGAGAGAAGAGAAAGAGAGGGATGGTCTGCGTACCTAGAGTTTGAGGACTTGGGATCTTGCATGAACAAGCATAAAGCTGAGCCTGAAATCGGTGAAGATGGTGGGGAGATAGAGAGATAGAGAGAGAGAGAGAGAGAGAGAGAGAGAGAGAGAGAGAGAGAGAGAGAGAGACGGAGCAGAGATTTTCATCTGGGTTGGGGAAGAAGAGCCTTTTGTTTCAATTTGTGAGTGAGAGGTGGCGTTGGCAATGCCCTTCTTTTCCTTTTCTCCATTCTTTATGACAACCCAATCCTCTTTTGCTTTGCCAGACCATGACCCTGATTCCTTCTGGGTTTTTTCATTTGAGAGAGACGATGGAGAGAGAAGTTGAAACTGGAACTGTGTAAACCAAAGTAAATGGTAGCTTTTACTTCAATGTCTACGAGCCCGGAGTCTGATCACTTTACAAACCAAAAATCCTTTGAATTAATTGCTTTCCAGTTTCCAGATCCTGATAAAGCAGATACACCCATGTCCTAATTATCATGTTTATCTCCTAATTTCTTTGTTTAATTATGATTATGTGGAGGAGATCTGAGATTAGTATGTAAATTGATTAGTTTAAGCCCCCACACAATCACCGCAGCAGCTCATCAACTTTCTTTCCACACATTCATTCTATCTTCCCTGCCCAGCAAACGCCTTTTTAGATTTATTTATTTGATCTCATTTAATGGGACGCTGTTGGGTTAATTATTATCCATAAAAGCATAAATAACGAAATAAATAATTGCTTGGAATGCAAAACTTTACCATCATTTGTCTGGATTTTCTTCAAAAAAGCAACATTATTATGAGCTCAACGCAGTGCACGATCATATGACTTTTGTGACCATTATAATTTCGGAGACAGTTGTAGCATGTGTAAATTAAATAAATAGACATTTTCATTTTTTATATGAAACTGTTTTTAAAAGCAGATTGCAAATAGTACTTGCCAATTTTTTTATTTAAAAAATAGATTTTTATAAGCACATAATTTGGGAATGGATGGCATCATGATTACAGGAAAAATAGTATTGACTTTCTACAATTAATTTTCCTCTGAAATGTTCGTGTATTCAATTAAGAATCACATCATCGATCTTGTGACCTTGTCTTTCTTCACAACATGCTAGCATTTATGTATTATAATTCATACATATTTGAACATTTTCAAGGAAATAAGAATGGAGGTCATACATCAATTGATTTCTTAGGGAATTCTACACACATATTTGAAATTTATCAAGAAAATAAGAATAGGAAAAAATTGATTATTGGACCGACCAAACCAACTTTGGATTATAAGAAATATCAAGTAAACTCAATGTTGACCATTAATATTAGAAGTGTAGAGTAAGTTGATTGCCCCAATAATCAATATAGATTTGTTAGTCCAAAATGCGTTACTTATGTACATAATAAACTTTATTACTATGATACAAGTTAGGCCTTCACTATTAATAGCATAAGACCAGTAGTCAATATTTTAGTCCAACCAAACAAGAAAATTACATGTCATATGTTGGACTCGTGTTTCTAAAACCACAACGACCTCGGACGAGATGTTTAGAAAAGCTCTTCAAACACTCTCAAACAGGGAGGGGGAGTCAAACGACAAACCCGATGCCACTCTTTCTTTTTTCTTTGCAGTCAAATATTGAGGGGGACAAGTATTAGTGGCCACTAATACCTTTTACGATCTTTGCCGAGTTCATTTTTTGATTTATCGTCACACCACTTCCATTACTACTAATCAATTCGATGATCCCAATATAGATTGAATACAATTTTGATTTTTGGAGAATTAAAAGAATCAAAATTAGAGAACCCTTCTCTTTCGTCCTGAATTTTGTTGGGTCTATTGTGGACCAAAATTGTAGATTTTTGGAGGGCAGATTGAAAATGAAGACAAAGATTGAAGTCTTTTGAGAGAAGAGGAATAAAGGGGTGTTTGTCGATTTAATTATTGGAACTAAAGACTACTGAGTTATGCCCAACTCAACCTCCGTTTTCAAATGAAATGACTACAAAAAGACAACTCCTTTACACGACAGAAACAAGAATATGTGTTTCAAAGATTTACTTAATTCAAGCAAAAGTGGACTAGTTTTGGTTCAAATTATGTGAACCAAACACAACCAAGCTATCTCTAAAACCGAACCTGTTTAAAAGAGTATAATAATTAGTTAGGCAAAACAATTAATACATTAATTAGCATAGTATAATTTTATTTTATTAAAAGAGTAATGATACCCAATGCAAATGTAAGCTTGAAGGCTAAAACTAAATCTATCCATAATATTATTAATTCATTATTTTTAAAAAAATAGAAGGCGTTGGTCGAATGCTCTTAACGCCCCAGTGATTACAACTTAAACGACATCGTATCACTTTTCAAGCATCGCCAAAGAGTCGCGAAACCAAGTCTCCGGTTGATTTCGAACTGCGTTTCCTTCTCCGATAGAGAGAGTGATGGAGAGAATGGTGGAGACGTATCAGCTTCATGTAGTGGTGGTGACTCTGGTTTTGTGCTTCGCATCTCTGCCTCTTAGTTTGGGATCATCATCTGCAGAGCTGCTGAGCTCAAGAGAATGCGAAGATCTAGGTTTTTCAGGATTAGCACTCTGCTCCGATTGCCGCACTTTAGCTGAGTATATCAAAGATCAAGGTTGTACTTTTCTTTCTTTCCACAATTCCCTTTCCTTTCCACATGCTTTATGCGAAGTGTTTCCAAGTTTGTTGAATTTTGCTCGAGAATTCCGTCTAGGAAACTTCTTAAATTTCCGCGATTAATAGCTGTTATGTTTTTGTTACCGCGGAAAAAAGTAATCAAAAACTGATGTCTTTCTGTTCTTTTGATCTTCATTTGGTTTCCTGAGTTCAGAATGAAAAAAAGTATCTGATGGTTTGATAGGTTGAATTTATCTTTTCAAAGTCATAATCGAGGGAGAGACTAGAATTCAGTATCTGGGATTACTATTTAATAAAAAATTACCTACCATCCTAAAGTTTAAAATTGTGATGTGATGATAATTTAATCCTTGATATTCATTCTCTTAACATTTTTTCTCACATATTGGTCATTTTCAAATTTTTATGGTCCTTACTGTTGGCAAATAAATAATTCATCGTGTCTTTTCAAATTATGTATCTTGTCATTATTGTGCTTTGTTTTTCATAGACACCAATGAAGTCATTGTTCACCAAAAGAAGCGATTGTGGTGACTTTTATTTTCAAGAGTCACTACTAAAGTAACTATTCACTAATTGAGGCAATGGTAGTGACTGTCCATTCGTAACTTTCCATATTGAGGCAATGGTAGTGACTGTCCATTCGTAACTCTGCATATATATTCTTTGATGAAAATAATCTATATATAAGGGTTGTCATTGAAGGTCACTTAAGCTAAATTTCTCGTTAAGAAAACATACATCATCACTTGAGAAAATAAAAGTTTAGAAGCGATTTTTCAATGGAGAGACAGCGGTTGTCCCAGTTTATTGTTAATGGCTGGAAGTATTTTATTATTTTCACATTTTGATCTAATTCGGTTAGATCATTTAAGGTTTTAAATTCTTGCACTTACACGTGAATTTCTTTTGTTAATGAGATTTTTTATTTTTGTCAAAATTGAATTTAAGACATTTAGCTTTGTTGCCATGACAAATAAACTACTATTCAAAACGTTTAGGCTGTAGAGCGAGGATAATTCAATCATTTGTATTCATTGTCTTAGCATTTAACTTGAAATATTGTTAGAGATTTTTTTTTTTTTTTGCATCCATGGACATTGTTCTTCCGAATTTACTGCAATCACACTTCATTCTCTTGCTTATCTCTCTTTTTTTCTTGTTTATGTTTGAATGGAAAAGTAGTTGTCTAATTAATATTAAAGACTGAGAATAAAATCCTTGCTTTGAATACAGATCTAGTATCAGACTGTATGAAATGCTGCACAGAGGATTCCGAGGATGAGTTGAGCAAGGTGCACTCCTAATGATGTTGCATTTGTTCTGTTAATTCATATAATTTTTTAACTGATTGGACACACTACTTTTTACTGCAGATATCGTATTCTGGAGCTATACTGGAGGTGTGCATGAGGAAACTTGTGTTCTATCCTGATATTGTTAGCTTCATTGAAGAACAGAAGGATCAATTTCCCTTTGTCAAGGTTGAGTACAGTTTCAACTCTGCACCAAAGCTGCTCATGCTAGATAATGCAGGTCAACAAAAAGAAACCATAAGGTAATTTCTTTTTCTATCACATGATTTGATTTTGAGTTTCTGTTCTTCTTGGACTTGCTGCTTATGAGAATTCTCAAACTCCAACCTTTTTTGCAACTTATTGTCTTAGGCCATAGTAGAAATATGTCACGATTTACACCCGCATATTGTAACATAACTCATATGGTGTAGAGTTTGAAGGATGCTGTCTCTCTTTATACAATCCTCTATTGTGTGGATTCTATAGTCTGACATGTTTCCAAAAGATTATTTTTATCTGCTATACGAAAAAGTCCTTTAGAGGAATATTGGAGAGAGCAAGAGATTTCCTATATGAATTCAATGATTTCAATTATTGCAGGATTGACAATTGGAAACGCGAGCATATAGTTCAGTTCTTGCGAGAGAAGGTGAAGCCGAGTGCAGCCATATGAGTAATTCAAAACTTGTGAAGTGTGATCTATTTAGTTTCTTATGTGTAAACATCAACACGAAACACAATGCTAGTGATCCCTGAGTTGTGACTTAAACTTGTGTAATTTCTGAAATTAGCCTAAAAATGTTAGCTTTATGCATACCCAGACTTAAAATTACACAAACTTTATATTTGAATTTCAAATGATTATGATTGTCAATGAATTGATGAAATGGCGTCGTGAAGTGCAGGGGATTTAATGTACGTAGGAGCCCATATGTCTGCTCCATTGCCTCTCTTTTCTCTCCTTCAAAAACAAACCAATCCACAGCATTTGGATCAATCCTGTAAACTTGGGTTAATCTTTCGACTACAAAGTTCAAAAACTAAGAACAAACCTTTGTAGAGAGAGAAACACCAGCCTTGTGTCCTTTGCTTGTAGGGGCAGCGCACGAGCTTCTTTCATTGCCCTCCATTTCTGCCACCTCCATTTCTGCCAATGTTTCAGAAATAGCAGAAACTAACTGTAAGCCAGTGAAATGCAAAAGCAGAACTTTCAGTCAGAGAAAGCTTAGGAGAAGGCTGTTTTGCAGCTGTTAGATTTCTAATATATGTGCCTGAAAATTCATGCATTGTTTTGTGTATAAACCCAAAAATCGAAATCAGGGTAAATTCCAGGAACCAAACATGAACATATCTAATAATTGGCGAAAGAGAATCTTTAAACCTTGCCTTTGTTTATTAGCCAAAGAATGTCGTAATCAATGCCAGACATGAACAAACTTGGTCTCTGGTCAAAGTATTTAACAAATTCACTACTCGGTAACGAAGACCTAGTTGCACAGTTGATGATCTTCAAAACCAGATTAGAAAAATATTCAAATACAACATCTAATTTGATATACATTATACACGCAGTACACTTTCGATCCAGGCTTTGTTTCTTAGATGATTACTGAATCATTAAATGGAAGAAATCAGATTGGGGATCAAGACACCATTAATCATGATTAACAATTAATTGTAAGAAATGAACAGAAGGGAGACTGAAGAAAGCAAAGACGATAGAGGCGACCACAACAACCCAGAAGAAATTTGGAGGGACAATCAAGCACATCGTCAGAAGAAAATCGAACCCGGAACAAGAAATTCCGAGAAACGTCATGATCGACGCCTCTAACGGCTTCTTTCGCCGGAGAAAGACTGCCACGAAGCAGAAAATATAGGCGCATATACCCATTCCCACCGCCGGATACAGCACATACTTCAGCGACACAGACACATTCTCCTTCGGAAATGAAACTAACAAAGCTGCTGTATGTGCAGTAATGGCAATGGAGATCTTCCAGTAAAGAAGACTGGGGAGATGAATTTGCAATAAGGTGTAAAGATATAATTCCATTTCCAAAGATTATATCATCAACATATATATGTATAGAGCCTAATAGGGACAAGTTTCGAATTCTAATTGAGTAATAATTAACAATCTAACTAATAACATATATTCCTCATAATATTATTTACATAATTATTTCTCTAACATTCCTCTTCAAACTCAAGTGGATTATCACTAAGTTTGGATCGAAAAATCTTCAATGGTGTTCTCGGCTATGGCTCTCGTGCGGAGCTTGAGATTAACGCTTGTCGGTTAGTCTTCAATGTCTTAAAAAGATCAATGTCATATCCCTCACTATCGTCTAAATCGTGTGCATATCATATCAAGCAGTTGATATGGTTCGGTTCAGCACCTCAAAGCTAAAAATGAACATCCTTTCATGACCACTTTCAACATCTATAACAAAGTTAACATAAAATATTTGTATTAACTGTTCCGAAGATGGGTCATATTGCTAAAAAAACAGAGCAATTCAACATCATCGATCATACGCCTAATCCTGAAGCCCTTGAAAGATGAGAATATAATTGACCTGGATAGTATCAGAGTCCGCAATACAACACGTCGCGAAATACCCTCTCCTGCATAGCTGATCAAAACTCTCTACGGTGAGCTTTTACTGGTGATTACGGCACACGTGCACGGCCTCTATTATCCAAAGGCCGAGATGATCGTTTATTGTCATCACACTGTTGTCAAACAACTCTAACACGCTTCATACGACTAGAATGCCTTTTGTAAACAAAATAACAAAAAAAATAGCACAATTTCGTATCAAATCACTGTGAAAAAAAAAGTAAATTAGAGCGAATTTATAAAAATTTTGGGAGTTAGAACGTCAACTTCCTTTGAATGTCTGTATAAAATGCACTTAATCTTTCTTCGCACGTTCATATGAGACACACCTACCTCTTTCATATGTACAAGGAGCCATCAAACGGTTTTTTAAAAACTCATTTTTCGCTTATTTAACGGAATTCATGTCTAAATTTGATGTTAACCCTTTTTTTAACATCTTAAACAATAAAAAAGATTGGGGACTAAAGTTTAAATTACATGAAAATAATAATGCCCTAAAAATTAGGGGTGGGCAAAACTGGCCCGGGCCTGTGTGTAAATCGGAACCGGCCGGTTCTTCCCAGATCGGGCCAACTATATAATAAAAAAATCAGGGTAACGATTTTTAAAAAACAAACCGTGAATCACAGGCCGGGCAACAGTTTATTCTTCGAAAAACTGATGAACTGTTGAACCGAAAAAAACCGTCCTATAAATACTAAACTTAAATATAAAACCTAATTTTTTCATTTCACCTACCCTGCCGACTGCCGCTCGTCATTCATCCTCTCCCGAAACGTTTCAATCTTCTCTTCTCGGCAAAAAAATTGTGCCCTCGCCCAACGTCCTCATCTCTCTCAACTAGGGCTGGGCAAACCCGCCCCGACCCGTGGGTAATTACCCGACCCACTGTATACAGGTCGAGTCGGGGCGGGTAACGGGTAAAGCATTTAAAAAAACTTTTAAATTTAGGTAATTACCTACTCGACCCGCGGGACCCATTTTTAGTCGAAGTTACCAGCCTCTTCGCTGCTGGTTTTATCAGAAATAAGGAGAGGCAAGAGGACAAACAAAAAAGATAGAGCAAAGTGCAGTCCTCGTCTTTTCACTGTTTCTCCGCCATGGCTGCTACTTGCTGCAGACCCACATCCATTCTACGCCTCTCTTCCTCTATCCTGTCTCCACGCACTCTCTCTGATATTTTCTCAGTTCCGCCATTAAAACCCCTCATCCCTCTTCTCCTCTCTCTATCTCTCCCTCCCCTCTCACTTCATGGCTTCTTCGTTTATCGCCTCCACGCTCTCTGTCGAGCTCCACGCCGCATCCCTCTTCGAGAGCTCCTTCAATGGCGCTCCTCTGCCTTGATGGCCCTTCCTTGGGGGTCGGCTGTAACGCCCTGTAGCGTACTGTTTCGTAAACTTTGCTTTTTAGAAAAAGATGATAAAATTTTTGGTTTACGATCATGCATTTGTAAAACGTAGCAGCGGAAGACTTTGAAACACATTTATAATTTAAATCTCTTTTGGAGGAATACATGATTGCATGATCGTTCTAAAATTCATTAAAATAAAAATCCTCTCGTTCGTTGCTTGGACAACATCGTTCTAATAGCCACGTAGCCACGGTCATTGGAGCACTTCGTCAATTGAACGTTAGCATCACCTACACCACAAAGTTCACCTATGAGCCTAGTGCTTAGTAAGTAAAGCATGAAATGCATGAATGCAAACATGATATGAATTTGTAAAACATTTTCTTTTCTTTTCATTTGGGGTATTTCTTTACTTTAATTTGTATGCATCCTTATCATTGGGGCTTCCTGGCAAGGAACGAGAGACCACAAACTTGAGTCCACCTAAGGGGACAGCCAACTCAATTCCAATGGTTGAAAGACCACAAACTTGAGTCTACCTAAGGGGACAGCCAACTCAAACCCCTTTCCAATGACATTTATGTAACTTTCTCTTTCTTTCTTTTATCTTCGTCTTTCGTTGGTTATTCGAGCTCAACACGAATGAACCATTTTCATATTCTGTTTCATATGAAATCTCATGCATGTAAATATTTCGTAACTTTCTTGAAAACATTATGCTTGAGATGCCCATGAACATGCATAATATGGATGTACCAAGCACATCATTAACATGTGTAGCATAAACATAACAATTCATCACATCATAGTAAATATCAATTCCAATAACATTTCGTAAGTTACATTAGCTTAACTACTTAACAATTGCTAGGAGCATATACTTATTCCGTTTTGACATAAAACAAATCTTTGCGATAGTAACATAATTGCAACTTGCTATCCAAAAACATGACATTCATAAATCAATCCAAATTAACACTTCAAAACATATCTTTGAGCCAAATACCATCATTCAACATATTCTATCTAAACACTAGACAATTCATGTCATAAGAAACAAGCATAACCTAACACTTCATGGTGTAGGCCCAAAGAGGCAAAAACACAAACATAGCATTACTTACCTTAAGTCTTTAGCAATTAGGAAAACACATAATCAATGCTTTTTAATCACTTCACAACCTATAAATAAAACAACTATTAATCGTAATCCGGAATATTGTTCACTGTTTTGCAGAAACTTCAAAGTATCATAACTTGTTATATACAACTCCAAATGTCTTCATTTTAAAGCTCAAATCTCACTCAATGTGTCTATTTTAACGTGGTAAAAGGCCTTTGCCGTTGGATTAGTCTAACATAAGGTTTGAATAAAAAACATGAAACTAGACAGATTTTCCAGTTTTCAATCATTTTTATATAACATTGACAAATATGAACTAATTCATTTTATCTTTCCTATATATCCACACCTAAACAATTACAATATGATTAGATATCATTTTGACAGAACGATAAACCATAAATTCCAAATTTCGTGCACTTTAAATAACTAATTATTATACCATACTTTATTACTAAGAAAATCACAATTATTCTTTAACTAATTATACTATTAATCATGATTAATCTATAAAACGTATGAAATTATTCTTACCACAATATTCTCAGCTCAATTGAATCCTCTTGATGAGATGAACATTTCTTCTCAAGGAATTGGAGGCCAAATATCTCTCATTTACCTTCAATTTTCACTCTTTCTCTCTAAAACCCTTTCTCCCTTTTTTGCTCCTTTTCTCCCTTTCTCTCTCTACAGCCACGAAAATGGCTGATACTCTGTCATATCCATCCATTTTTAGATAGATTTTATGATGAATTTACCTTTTAGTCCAACTTATCCTTTTAGGTTTACCATTTTGCCCTTATATGTCTCTTTAATTGCTAAAATACTTCAATTATCATCATTTAATCATACATACTTTAATTAATTAATCTAGATTAATACTAAGCTAATCCTTAAGATTAACTTAAATAATCATGATTATTAAACCTTAATTACCCCTTAATCACTCACTAATTATGCTTTAATCACAATTAGTCACTAATCAAATAGGGACACGTGGCACTTTCTTATTGCTTCTCTACTTTAAATTACCAAATCATATTTGTATCTAATAATATTCTTGGACTAAGGTTTATGCAAATAATATCATTGATTAAGGAGGAAATCTAGTGAAGGTGACATATCCTTTAAGCATAAAGTGTAATTTTACTTACTATCATTTTGATGCTAGTTTCTCTAACCCTAGCCTTTTCATCTTTAACATTTATTTAAATATTTTAATTATCTTAAAAGTAAGCAATTTTCTTTTCGGGTATAAATATTTTAATTATGTTCTTCATTTTTTTTTTACTTGCAGCGGAAGATATTTTCTTGTAAAAATCATTTAAGGCATACATGAAAACTAAAGTTACTTAAAACATATTTACACCATGTTACGTTTCTTAAACTATTTACAAGTTATATGTACAAAGTTAAAAACTTCTTCTCCTAACCATTATTTACGATTCTTCAAAATCTTTGCCCATAGATCAAAATCCGCTCAAACAACATCGACCACCTCCATGAACTAAGCGATTCATCTCGTACACCTCTTAGTGTACGTCTTCCTCACCTACATCATAAAACTTATCTATGAGCATAAAGGCTCAGCAAGTAGCATAAATATGCATGAACATGTACATGATATGCATAAGTAAAACTTTTCTTTTCGTTTTATTTGGGGTCTTTCATTCCTTTAATTTCTATCATTCCTTATCATTGGGGCTTCCTAGCAAGGAACGAGAGACCACAAACTTGAGTCCACCTAAGGGGACAGCCAACTCGATTCCAAGGGTTGAGAGACTACAAACTTGAGTCCACCTAAGGGGACAACCAACTCAAACCCCTTCTCAATGATATTTACGTAACTTTCTCTTTCTTTATTTTATCTTTTCTTTCGTTGTGTTTCAAGCTCAACCTGAAACAACCATTTCATATTATGTTTCATACGAAATCTCATGCATGTAAATAATTCGTAACTTTGTAGAAAACATGATGCATGAGATGTTCGTGGTATGAACGTGTCAAGCAATTAAATAATATTCATAACATTAAACACAACAATTCATCATATCATAAACCAAATTATGCTTTTGTACATCATTTTATACGTGCATCTCATATCAACATGTAAAGCATAAAACAACAGCAAAGTCTTATTATTCTATGATGTAGACCCAATTAAGGGCAAAACACACACAATATTACTTACCTAGTCTATCCTTAGCTAGTCTTTCGAGTAGTAGGTACTCTTGTGAATCACTTTCATCTCAATAACCTAACATCATTCACAATTTTCGGAATCAATGTCTTGTTTTGTGATAACTTCAAAATATCATAACTTTTTATATACACCATGAAATGCTATGATTCCAAAGCTTATATGTCACTCAAAGTGTCTACTTTAATGTGCTAAAACATCTAGGGCATGAGATTAGTCCATCATTGGCTTCAGATACAAAATCTTAATTTGTACAGAATTGATACTTTTATGGCAACTTTGATAAAATATACACAACTTCTACCAATTCCAGATTTTCATTATTCATAAAAATATATATGATATTCCAACATGATTGGTTAACCAGTAAACAGAACCATGGATCAAAACTTTTAATTTTCGTGTATCACTCATAACCAACTTGCAAAGTCATTGATAATCCTATAATTCTCACTTATCTTTAATGTAATCATGTGAATAATCTTAATAACTCTAAACCACGTAAAAATAAGGTCATACCTCTTGATTTTTAGCTCAATAGATTCCTCTTGATGAGAGGAACACTTCTCCTCAAAGGATTGGAGGCCAATTTCAGCTTCTCCCCTTTCAACTTTCACTTTCTCTCTCTAAACTCTTTTCTGTCAAATCTTCCCTCTCTTTCACCCTTTCTCTCTCTTCAGCACGAAAATGGTTGATCATCAGCCATCCTCCAATATTTCTAGATGGTTCATGGGGTGAAATTACTATTTTGCCAAATTTATCTATTTACTTTTACCATTTTACCATAACCTTCTCTATTATTTGCTAAAATGCCTTCATTATCATTATTTAAATGATGTTTAGCTTAACTAATTAATTCACATTAGTTCTAAGTTAATCATCAGGGTTAACTTAATTAATCATGATTAGTAAACCTTAATGATCCCATAATTTTACTAATTATGTCTTAATCATGATTTGGTATTAATCCTATAGTGACATGTGTCATACTCTAATTCACTTTCTTTTCTTACTCATAATTCAGTATGTATGACTTCAAACAAATTTCTAGTTGAAGCATTAGATAGCGTAAAAACACTTAGTTTGTACACTGGTATTACATTCTACCCTCCTTACAAAAATTTTGTCCTCAAAATTTCAAACATCAAACAGAAGAGGGTATTGACTTCTCATATCGTCTTCTTTTTTCCCAGGTTGCTTCTTCTACCTGGTGATTACTCCAAAGAACTTTAACTAAATGAATCTTTTTATTTCGAAGTTCTTTGGTCAAGTAATCGAGAATGCAAACTGGTTGCTCCGTATACTCCAATGTTGGTCGAATTTCGATATCTTCTTGTTGTACCACTTGGGATGGATCTCTTAAGCACTTCCTTAACATAGATACATGAAACACATTGTGCACTCCGACCATTGATAAAGGTAGATTTAGTTCATATGTCCTTCCTCCAACCTTTTTCTTAATAAGAAAAGGGCCGATAAATCTTGAGCTAAGCTTGCCCTTTCTTCCAAATCTTACTACTCTTTTAAACGGGGAAACCTTTAAAAATGCTTCATCTCCCTCGTAAAATTCTAGCTCCCTTCTTCGTTGATCGGCATAACTCTTTTGTCGGCTCTGAGCTATTTTTATTTTGTCTCTGATTATCTTCACTTGATCCAGTGTTTGTTGAATGATTTCAGGGCCTAGTATCTTGGCTTCTCCCACTTCATCCCAGCACAAGGGAGATCGACACTTTCGACCATATAGAGCTTCATATGGTGCCATATCAATAGTAGCTTGATAACTATTGTTGTAGGAGAATTCTACTAATGGCAGCATTTTGCTCCATGTAATATTAAACTCAAGTACACATGATCTTAATATATCTTCCAATGTTTGGATTGTCCTGTCTGTTTGCCCATCGGTTTGAGGATGAAATGCGGTACTAAAATTCAACTTTGTGCCCATTGCTTCGTGTAAACTTTTCCAAAACTTTGATATAAATCTTGAATCTCGATCTGACACAATAGATACGGGTACTCCATGCAACTTCACTATCTCCTTGTATGTAGAGTTCAGCATATTGATGTAGTGAGAACATCATCTTTACTGGTAGAAAATGGGCAGATTTTGTTAGCCGATCTATGATTACCCATATGTCATCATGTCCTTTTGTAGTTTTTGGTAATCCAAAAACAAAATCCATTGAAACATGTTCCCACATCCATTTAGGGATAGGCAAGGGTTGTAGAGTTCCTGCTGGACGTTGGTGTTCGGCCTTTACTTGTTGGCAAATTAGACACAATTTAATATAATTTGCAATGTCTTCTTTCATATTTGGCCACCAATAGTGTAATTTCAAATCTCGATACATTTTTGTAGTTTCAAGATGTATTGAGAACATAGATGAATGTGCTTCAGATAACACATTTCTTCGTAAATCTGAATCTTGTGGTACATACCATCGGTTTTTGAATTTTAAAATACTATCTTCTGAACAATGAAATTCAGAAGATTCATCAAGATCCCTTTTTGACTTATAATCCAAACACCTTGGATCTCTTAATTGTGCCTCTTTGATCTCATCTAAAAGTGTAGGTCTAACCGTTAATGCAACTATCTTACTAGTTACTTCCGTTATAAGCTCCAGTTCAAATTTTTGGATCTCCGATTGTAATGCAACCGATAAAGCTGATAATGTTGGTTGCTTAAAGTCTGTTGTTCTACTTAATGCATCGGCAACAACGTTGGCTTTTCCTGGATGGTACTTAATTACAAAGTCATAATCCTTGACGAATTCCAACCATCTCCGTTGTCGCATATTAAGCTCTTTCTGTGTAAAAATATACTTCAAACTTTTATGGTCGGAATATACTTCACATGACTTTCCATATAGATAGTGTCTCCATATCTTGAGAGCAAAAACTACAGCAGCAAGCTCTAAATCGTGTGTTGGGTAGTTTTTCTCATATTCTTTTAGTTGCCTTGATGCATATGCAATCACCTTCCCCTCTTGCATAAGTACACATCCAAGGCCTATTTTTGATGCATCACAGTAAATACTAACGATCTTCCTAGAAATATGGCAGCTTTAGCACGACTGGATTTGCATGAAAGTTGTGCTTGACCGAGGGTGATCTTTGGTTGTCCGTTGGATGCGCGCTCGGTTGATCTTATCTCGGATTTTGTGGGATTCACTCGTGCTAATTTTGAAAGGTTGTTGTCCAACGATCCTCCTAAGAATATGGCAGCTTTAGCACGGATTCTTTGGATGAAAATCTCCGTTGTTTCGCCGGTGGCTCAATGGACGGTTTTTGTGTGTGCCCGGTGGATACTCTTCGGACATCGTGAGATTTACCCGTGTCAAATTCAAACCTTGTTTTTTCCTTGACCAAATAACCAGATTACTTAAAGATTTAAGTAAAGTGGCCGATGTAATTTAGTCAAGGTCTTCTAGTGGGCCGAGGCTTGACCGTGGGCTGGTCAATGTTCGGCCGAGGTGGTCTTTCGTGGGCCTTCGCCTATGGAATGTGTATTCCTCTTGTTGGGCTGTCTTCTCTTCTTTTTCTAAGGCTAATTGCTGGCTGAAAAGAAATAAACTAAGTATGACCGAAACTAAGGCCCATGGGTGAGCACTCGATCCATGTAACTTGGACCGTGTGTTCTCCCATGTCAGTCACTTATTCTCTTGGGCCGAAGCCCTAGTGGACTTCGGCTAGGCCGACGACCGTGTCTCCATTGGTCGTCGGGTCATGATCGTGGGGCGCCCGACGTGTCGTGGTCATGAGCCTTATCCGTGTCATAGGCCGGTGCGTCGGGAGGCTGGGCACTGGGCGTGTCATGGCCCGGAGGCTGGGCGTTGTGCGTGTCATGGCTCGGAGGCTGGGCGCTGGCCGTGTCATGTCCGGGGATGCCCGGACGCCAACCGAGCAAAGTCCTTGGCCGCTCGTGATTTTCCTCGGACATTGTTTTCGAGGGTAAACTTCCTTCAAAATAAATAACCAAGTTAGTAAAATCTCTCGTGCTCTTCGGGTCCATGTCCGTGATGTGCTCCGGTTGCACATCATCCTCCCGGGTTACTTGAGGATTTGCCCTCAAATCTATCTTTTCTTTATCAATCTCCCCGGGTTTGTGGTCAGTGAGGCGCTCGTGTTTTGCTTTAGGGTCCACGCCTCGGTGTGGGGCCCCGCTCCTTGGTCCTTAGCGCGGGTCGCTATGTTGTCGGCGTGGGCCGGTACGGTGTGGGCGCGGGCCAGTATGGTGAGGTGTTCGTTCCCTAGAGGGAGCGGTGATCCGTCGGGTGAGGTATTCGGGAAATCTTCCCGACAAGGATCAAGACATCGGCCAAGTAAGAGATTGGTGCGTTGATGATCCTTCTGTTGTTGTTGCGTGGTAAGGATGGGTCGGATCATCATAAGTCTCGACCCCTCTTGGGCGTGGATGATTTCGCCTTCGATCGGGCACAGTTTTACTTCGGCCTCGGCTTGGTGGATCATCATGAGCCTTGGCCCATCTTGAGCGTGAAAGGTTTCTCTTTCGACCAGCCTTGGTTTTTCTTCGGCCTCGGCTTGGCCCTCGTCCTCGGCTTGGCCCTTGTCCTCGCTAACAATTTCCTTGGTCCCTTCGAGGATAGTCATCATGCGTCGGTTAGGACATTGGGCCGCAACGTGGCCTCGTCCGAGACACTTGAAGCATTGGATCTCACGAGCCCTTGGTTTCTCGTCTCCCGTGTCTTGTGGCTTGGTGTCCACCACTCTTGTCGGGCCCATGGCTGTGGTGCCGTGCTGCGGTCGTCGGGTCTCGGCGTTGGCCGGTACGATGTGCTGCGGTCGTCAGGTTTAGGCGCTGGCCGGTACGGCTTGGTCTCCCTCGGGGCCGAGCGTGGACTCACGGCTTTGCCCCTTCGCTTGATCTGCCTTTCAACCCTTAGAGCCATTTGAATGAGTGTATCAAACGACTCCAAAGGCTGCAATTCCACAACGTCACTGATGTCTAGGTGTAAGCCTCAGGAATTTGCTCCTCGAGTTCGGCCAAATCACACCGAATCCGAAGTGTCTCAAAATCCGTAAGGTATTCAGCTACCGAAGAATTACCTTGTCTAAGCCCTTGTAATTGGAGGAAGAGCTCTTGACGATAGTGGCTCGGGACGAACCGCTGTCTAATGAGATCCTTCATGGTTCGCCATGTCGAAATCTCATCTTCTCAGTCTCTCCTCCTTTGTGCTCGGAGACTATCCCACCAAAGGCTCGCATAATCAGTAAGTTCCAAGGATGCTAATTGAACCTTTAATTTCTCTGAATGGTTGTAAAGGTAAAAAATTTTGTCGACCTTTTCAACCAAATCAAGAAATTTGTCTCTGTTGGAGGCGCCATTAAAAGATATAATATTTAATTTCGGGAACCTCCATTCCTCATCCCGATCCGAGTGATGGTCGGGGAAAAATTACTCGTCGGACCCATCCGGCTCCGTGTCGTCGCCTCAGTGGCGGCGTGCGTCGTTGCGCAGGCTGCGCGCGATTTTTCTCGGCCATATCATCGAGTCTTTGGAGCATTGCGTCCATTCTCTGATTGATTGAGTCAAGATGCCCTTGTGTACTTTCCTCGGGATCACGTGGATCTCGTGGCTCGGAGAGCATGGTTTGCTCACTCGTTGTGGCTTGATCGCGACCGCCGTTGTGAACGGTACCGCTTCGAGTCATCATAAGAAAAAGTTGGGAAAATTTTTTGGTGGGTATCAAAATAGGATTTTTGCTCTGATACCAAGATGATGGGCCTTCCTTGGGGGTCGGCGCACCGTGGGTCGGAAGAATGCGCACACGCGGGGCTCGGATTGGTGGTGCGTGCAGAAAACATGAATTAGGCTCGTGCGTTTTGCGGAGTTCTGTTGCGGAAGCGTATTGTGGTAGAAATAAGGGGAATTGGTCGTATGAAAAGTGGAATGGCTCGGGTAAATAATTGAATGGCTCGGATGATGGAAAATATGGTGTATTTCGGGAATGGAAGGAAAATGGTGATCGCTCGGGGAATGGGGTGGACTCTTTAGAGTTTTGGTGTTGGGATGGATGGACAATTTGAATACTTGAGCAATCAAAGTATTCTCCTCGGTAGACCTCGCCCGTACTCGGATATGACTCACTGATCGTACGTGCAAAGGGTTGACGTTCTTGGCTGGATATTACGCACCGGAGAAGTATACGTCGGAGAGAGCTTCAAACCTTTCGGGAAGAAGGTGCAATGCACAATTTTTCTCTAAAAAATCACTCTATCTCATTCAAGTGCAAATGTTACACTTAAATAGCAAAAACGTAAAAATAACAAAACTAAGAAAGATAAGCTAAGCCTTTCGATGACTTGAACGCCTTGGATTAGCTTCGGGAAGATTTTGGTTGACTTTAGGTTCGGTTCAATAGGATTGGCACGGTCGGCTTGGAGTCTTGACCGATGGTGACCGTGGTTGACCGAGAGGGTGCGTCGGGTGGGCGGAGCTCCGAACAAAGGAAAGATTAGCTTGAGCCAATCTGGATCCGGTGCTTCTAAAGTCTCCTTGGTGGTCAACATAAAGCAGCGCACGGTCTGGTTCTTCGATGGTCCGATAATGCCTCGTGCTTGTGCGTGGGCGCATCCGAATGGGCCGAACCGGAGGTTGTGCATGTCTGAGTATCAAGGGATCCGTGAGTTTGTTGTGCCAAGCTGTTGCTTGAAGATCCTCTAAAGATTCAACAGATCGATCACAGATTTTATGGATGAAAATCTCTTGTGGCTCGCCAGTTGTTGGTGAACGATCTTGTGTGCGCGGTTTGATCTTATCTCCATGTCATCACGTGATTTGTCCGTGCCATTTTGAAAAGGTTGTTTTCCAACGATCTTCCTAGAAATATGGCAGCTTTAGCACAGCTGGATTTGCATGAAAGTCGTGCTTGACCGAGGGTGATCTTTGGTTGTCTGTTGGATGCGCGCTCGGTTGATCTTATCTCGGATTTTGTGGGATCCACTCGTGCTAATTTTGAAAGGTTGTTGTCCAACGATCCTCCTACGAATATGGCAGCTTTAACATAGATTCTTTGGACTCTCTATCTCTGCTTCTTCTTCCTCCTATGATTTGAAGAACTTCAAGTTCAATCCCAAGGAGTCCATTGTGTCGAGTGAGATGACTCGCCGGTACATGATGAAATAAATTTCTGGTAATGTTGTTTTGATTGTTTAGTAGAATATAAAACATATAATGAATGGTTAGAATGATGTTATAAATGGTCAATGAATAGTTTATTTATATTGATGTAATATATATGTATTATTGATTAATAGATTTTAGTATACTGAATGATATTTTATACCTGGATGAATTTAATTTGATTTAATGTTGATGACCCGATAACCCGACCCGTATTGACCCGATAAGAATAAGATCGGGTTGTGTTTGGGTAATCTATCAATCGTAACCCGATAGAGTAATTTTTTTTCTCTTACAGGGTTAGGGTCGGGTAAAGATTTTCCCAAACCCAACCCGACCCGACCCACGCCCACCCTTACTCTCAGCTCTCGGTCGTGACTCTCCGAACTCGATGCCTCGCCAGCAGTCGCAAGACCTCCACCAAATCGATATACGGTTCGAGTTTCATCCGGTTATTTTTATCTACTACTTTCTGCTTAGTTTTTATTCATCTGCTCTCAAATCTAGCCTTCACCTTTCTAACCGACTGTTCAATCGATTTCTTTTTTATTTTTCTGTTGATAACAATCGTAATGCTACTTTTAATTTCAGGTTTTGTTGAAAGTGAATGATGCATTTCGGTTGAGAGATGTGTGAACTTTATTGTTATTCTGTTTTCAAGTTTTTAATCGTGAAACAAGATATAAGACATAAGAAATCTAAATGTTTGATGAATTTTGTCACTTCTCTTAAGAGATCTAAGTATTTTACTAAAAAATATTTTGATTTTTTTTGTTCTCTTAAGTTTTTTTTGCTATTGTTTAAAAAAAAAGTTGACGATAAATTTGTTAGTAAAACAGTGACTATTAAAACCGATACCGAACCGTAAAAATACCTGCGGGTCAAAGGCCCGGTTTTAAACTTTGTTGGAACGGGTCAAAACTGCCTCTTGCCTACCCTACTAAAAATGATTGAAGCTTTCACAAGCAACAGCGAGAGAATTTCGGACAGCAATGGCTTTTATTTCTACCTTCTCCGGCGAAGACGGCGCTGATGAATAAACTCTACTCGTCATTCAAGCTTCTCCTCCGTTATTCTCCGACTGACTCGCAAATGGCGCGGGAAGTGCAAAGACAAGCTCTTCGGTTTTCTGTCAGATTTAAACCCTATGGAGAGAAACGAAACGGGAATACGTCGGGAGAGGTAAGCGGAAGATGAGGTCGCTTTACCAAGAACTCTTTCTCGGTCTCTGACTCTTGCATGGTCGGCTAACCCTTTGAAAAGAATAAACATTAAGCGAGAAAATGTCGTAAAACTGTATACGTGTAAACATGATTTATACATTGTGACTAAATCTTTAGATAATAATCCAGAATAATAATTGAGTACAGCTCTACTCATTAACGTTTGAAATACCATATTACAAACCTTCGAGTATTAGGCAATATTTTGTAACCTTTTTTAAAATTTTTAACATGTGTATTATTTATTATAATTTTTTTATTTTAAAATACTATATATTTTGTTAAAAATTTGTACAGTATTTAAAAATTCTAGAAGTTCCAGGAACAATTCTTATAATGTTGCCCTTTTAAAGTTGCAAAATAGTTTGGAAAAAATAAACTATATTTTATGAGTGAATTGAAAATAAATACATAAAATATAAAAAACTAAAAGATATCTGTATTGTATTGTTGGATTTTCAACATGGAGAAATTAGGGTTTGATCATGCAATTTTTTTTTGGATTTTAATCATATAAGAGAATCAAAATACCGTCTATTTTTTTGTATTTTATAATTTATTTTCATATCACTTGTAATATATAGCTATTTTTTTTCAAATCATTTTGCAACTTTAAAGGGCAACATTAAACGAATTTTTTCTGTAGTTTTAAAATTTAAAATACTTCATGATTTTTTAACAAATATATCTTATTTTGTAATTGAAAAATTATAATAAATCGTACACATGTTGAAAATTTACGAAACTTTACAGAATGTTATCTAATATTATTGTGGATGAGTGGTAAAACTTTATAAAACTTTTAATTTTGCAAAAAATTGAATTTCCAGTCATCATGCAGATGTTTGTAGCTAACGACTTGACTGTTATGCAGTTGCCGGTTGCGGATGGCTCGGCCGTTATCCGGCCATATGTCTTTGTTTAGTATGACTTTTTTTTCTAAAACTCAAGCTTAAAGTGTCATATTTTGGGAAAACTCAAGATTTTTCACCATTTTTTTCTTTTGGTTTAAACATTACATGATTTATAAATATATATTTTTACTAGAGTGTTCAAAATATACTAATAGCCTAATGACTAATTATAGAGTTATTATCTTGTCATACCTCCTAACGTATCGCGCATGATTAAATCAATTCAAATGCATATAAAAAATAAAAATAAAAATATTTATTTATTATTTGAATTGATTGAATCACATAACAGCACATCAATAAATATAAAAAAAGAGTATAATAAGAAGATAATTTTAAACTATTATAAGCCAATTAGTACTATATGTCTAGGACTCTATAGGAGATACCTCAACTAAACGTAGATATACTCTCATACGATCAGAGAATGAGTGTGCTATAATTACTTGTAAAATAAAGTAGAAACAATAACAAAATTTTTATTTATATAGTAAAACAATCAAAAAGATGAAAGAATAGCAGTGCATGATGAATAACGAGTCGGCCATGTAATAGATGAAACAAGATGAAATTGAGATCGCATCGAACTTGAAACTTTTAGCTTGGTGAAGGAAGAATTGATCGTCAGACTTCACACAGATAGATGAAAAACGGGAAGAAACTATTTTTTTGTTTTAAGTTTATGCTCTCTCAAATAACCTCAGGAAATTGTAATTGTGTACTCTGCAACCTCCGTCCTTCGCTTAAACGACATTGACCGTCCGTCCTTCGCTTCTCTCTGCGCTTGACGGCTTGCCGTCTTTGGTATTTCTGACATTGAACACCTCGGGTCATTGAGTGTCGAAGAACGGAACAGACCAGTCCAGTAGCATCAAAGTCAGTTTCTCTAAATGTAATTTACCCATGCTTTGATTATTTGTATCTTCCATGTTGACCACAATTTAATTGCTTCTACTGAATATTTTCCATTGGTACTTCGTTTATGTCTCAACTTACTTCCAAGTAAATAATCTAGAAATTCACTATTTAATAAATTACCTCGGGCTGTTGTACAGAATTTGCAAGAGATAAATGGAGCAAATCATGTCTTGATAAATTTATTATATATATCGACACGTCAAGAGATCTGATAATAAATTAAGTATAGAGTAGCTCATTGTATATTTAATTCATAGGAAATTATGTTGCAATTACTAGTTTCATCCGAGACCGACTTCCCTGGGAGGACAAATAATTCCTTTCATATATATTTCTATATAGTCAACAGAAGTTGCACGACACGTTGAATTTCCAGACTCGCGACTGTAGCTATCCTCGCTGCTCCGATGAAGGCCGAGACATGGAAGGATAGAGATCTATTTCCAATCACAACTGTACAGGTGTCAATACTATGATGGCACTCACTAGGAAACCCATCTGCAGAGGAGTGGAGTTTCCTTGAAGTTTCTTGAGTTGGCTGACCCAAAATGCGGATGAAAAAACCAACAGTGGACAAAGCAATGATTCCAAATATATATATATATACATGGGTATATATGTGTATATATTTAAGTGTATGTGTCCACATAGGTAAATAATTTGAGTAAATTATTTATATTTTTACAGCAATTGATCTATTTAGTCTGATTCCTTGAAGAATAAACTTTGCAAGATGAAGAGAATCTAGTTCTACATTAACATCTAGTCAATAGGTTTAAAAATATAATTAATTAAGGTTTAAATAACTTACTTAGAAAATCTATGTAAAACCTTTCTCTAATACTTAATCTATTCCAAAAATGCTGGCATTAAATCAAATGTGGTTAAATTGGATGGAACTTAACCATTAAGTCATGAAAACCATACCACTTGATTAGATTTAAGGTCAGTTACCCATTATTTCTTATTTCAAAAAAATAAAGAGAATAAAATAAGTATGATTAATGATAAAACAATAAAATGTTAGATCATACTAGCTAGTAATTAAATAGAATTATTTATATTTTTTTTGTTATTCACACAATATGTGTTAGAGAAAATGTTTTTTGAGCAACATAAATATAATATTCCACGTGCAATGTTTAGCAAAAAAGACCATCTCTTCCGTCGTGTGGTTGCTCAGGCATTCCAGTATCGTAAATCTCTAGTTGCTTTAGCATAGTTTTCAGGAACTTTTAGGGTTTCAAGCAGAAGTGACTTTATTGCCTTCATCAATTGATTACTCAAGAAAAAATATTGAATGATATATAAATATATATATATATATATATATTTAATACCGAAAGGAAATATTAGAATAATGATACTCATACTTTGTACTCCAATTTTCTTTTTTTTTTTTTACAATGAAATTTCTTAGTACTCGTAAGAATAGATATGTAAGTTAGTTGAATTAGAACCTGGATCTAATAAAGCTAATTTCTTGTCACTAATCAAGCTTCTAAACACTTTGCATGGAAATAATACGATCGTAAAGCTTCCATGGTCGGAGTTGAGATTCAAGCTTTTGATCAAGTATGCACTGAAATACACAAGTTAATGATTAATCTCCTTATTTATCAAGGCAGTCTATCTTTATGAAAAAGAATGTTGCTAACTAAACTTTTGAAAAAAGAAAATATTATTAAAAATGTGAAATGTTTAGGAAAAAAAACTCTTTTCGTCGTGTGCTTGTTGGGTCGTTTCGATCTCTTAAATTTTGTAGCAGCTACCGTAGTTTTCAAAAACTTTTTGTGATTTAAGCTTTTCGACTAATTTAAATTCACGAGCGAATTAAATTGACTTCATTAGTTGATTCTTTTAGAAAAGATGCCGAATAAGATTATACATAACACCCAAATGAAAATTTAGAAAAATGTTACCCACACTTGGTACTCCACCCTTCTTTTTTTCTTTTGTAAATGAATTAAATTAGAGCTTGGATTGTATCCTAACAATGCTTTTCGACCGCTAAAGATGATAATTCAAAACCATAATTCTTTAATAATTTTTTTTATTTATTCTATTTCCTCATCTATATCAAAATGTATAGTCTAATTTCAAATTAAATTCAATTTCAATTAATAAAAATCTAGTTAGTTATTTATGTTGAAAAATAAAAACAAATCATTTTTTTTAAATAGTGCATTAGAAATGGACAGACAAGTTTTTCTACCCGTTCATCTAGTCAACCAAATATTAATTTTATTTTATTTTTAGATAATTAATTTTTAGCAACAACCTCAAGTTCATGAAAACTTCTCAAACGTAATGTCGTCTCTATCTGCTTCTCGATTAGTTGACTAAGAAGCTAGGGCGTATGCGTTCTGAACCACAGGACTTTCTAACTCGTCATCTAGTCAACTAAATATTAAATTTATTTTATTTTTATTTTTAGATAATTAACTTTTAGCAAACCTGGTTTTCGAGTCAAGCTCATGTTCATGAAAACTTCTCAAACTTAATGTCTTCTCTGTCTGCTTCTCGATTAGTTGACTAAGAAGTTAGGGCGACTGCGTTTTGAACCAAAGGACTTTCTCATCACTTTTCTGGAGAGCTTTCTGCAAAACGACTTTGGTTTTCTTCCATAGAATACACGCTGCGGCCCTTATATAATTGTCCCCTTGGCTAGGCCTCCTAGGTCCTTATGCTTCGTTTTGTTCTGAAATTTAATGGCGACCACATTTTTCTTCTTCCTTCATGTGGTTCACCAGTTGGGGATGAGTGTGAGTAGCACGCCGGTGGGTCTGGAAGAGGCCGATTCTTTTGTCTCAGTTTTGGAGGTGCCATGCAAGAGCACCAAGCCATCGGCTTTCGTCTCCGTCGAGATCGGAGGGGAGGGAGGAGAAAGAATCGTAGTTGGGAGAATCGAGGAGGGCGCTGCTGCTTGTTCTTCTGCTCCTTCTCCTCCATCTGTATCTGGCATAGACCAGCCTCCGCCGGCATCAGCCGCTGATGTGGGCTGCGCCGGAGGCCATGACGATGGTGGAAAAAGAGAAGGTCCTGGAGGAGGTGGGAACGATCCTGGAGGCGGCGACGGTGGCTCTGGTGGAGGAGACGTTCTTGGAAGTGGAGGACGAAGTGGCGGCGACGAAGAAAACCTTGGTTTTGACAAAGAGTGGAGAGAGGAGTTGAATAAGCTAGGGAAGATCTCCATTGTCATAACTGCACAGACAGCAACTTCGTTAGTTTCATTTCCGAAGGATGCGTCTACGATGCAGAAGTATGTGCTGTACACGGCGGTGGGAATGGATATATGCGCCTATATTTTCTGCTTCGTGGCAGTCCTTCTCCGGCGAAAGAAGCCGTTAGAGGCGTCGATCATGACGCTCATCGGAATTTCGTGTTCCGGGTTCGGTTTTCTTCTGACGATGTGCTTGATTGTTCCACCAAATTTCTTCTGGGTTGTTGCGGTCGCGTCTATCGTCTTGCTTTCTTCGGTATCTATTCTGTTCGTTTCCTGCAAGTAATTGTTAATCATGATTCAATAAAACCAGTATTGTATGGACCTGCGGCTCGTCTTTCTATGATCTTTGGCAAATGAAAAAAATGTCTTTTTAGCTGTTGCTTTGTATTAATGGGTCTTTTATTTGAACATCATTTCAGTTTGTTTCCCCGATAGTCATCTCATTCGTTCTATGGAACAAAGCCTGGATCGGGAATAAATTGAAAAATTAAATTTTTAAAGAGGATAAAAAATAAAATATAGAATAGAACAAATTATAAATTCTTGATATTATTTTTTTTTGTCCAGCGATTATATATATTATAAAAATAACATAAATAATATTAAAAATAAAATTAATTAAAATAATAACTCTACAATTTTTTATTTCTAAAATTTATAGAATATTTTTTTTATCTTTCGTTACTAAAACGCTCGTAACTTTTTCTACTATGCTTGAAATAACTTTAAACTTGAACTATTATAAATTAAATATCTAGGACATAGAAAACTATGGTCACACTTTAGATTTATTAATTGTTTGACTTTCTAAAAATTAGTCTAAAAATAATGATAATTTTTTGTTATCATTTATTTTATTGAGTTTAATGATCAACAAGTCTTCGGCTGCGTTGTTATAAAAAATTAGATTTTGTTGGTTACTTTGTGTCTGGGTTTTGACGATTATTAGCACTCAGATGAAGGAATCAGTTAATTACTCGGACCAAAGTATGAGTAGTGAGTTTCTTCATGCCTGTTCAAGATTGGTTGCATGGATCAAATCACGAGTCTGGAAATCCAAACTGACCAAAGTTATGAGCACTGCATCTCCTGTTGATATGTATAGAAATATAGGGAAGGATTTCGTCGTCCTCGAAGGGAGAGTCGATATGAAAGTAGTCTTTATTAGAGAATTTTTAATTGCCTAAATATGTAACCGACCCCAAGGTCAAATTTAGAGTTTTATTAGTTTATTATTATAGGAAATTTGGGTAGAAGAAGTCTAAAATCTATTAAAAAAAGAAAACAGGGCAACGTGTACGCAGAAGTTGCGATACCATGTGCAAGAACTGCGCTGGAAATTTACCTTGTTTCTTCTCCGAAATGGGGTGAAAATTTTGGAACTAAATTTAGAATTTATGTATTTTCTTTAGTTACAAACTTTTATTTTTACTTTTTTCATAATTTTATACTCACAAATGTGCTGACGACCAAGCCATCAAGGCTTTCAATTGGTTTCATTTACCAAAATAGTTTTATTTTGGAAACAAAACTATAAGTACATCATTGAAATTTGAAAGGAACAACGGCTACCTTAACCTATGGTCAAGGTAAAGAGTGTCGAAAGATTTGGCCGTCGACCAGCTGAATGCAATTGGCCGATGTTGTCTCTGTCGTTATTTGCTGCCTCCTGCCCCCACCACCAAAATGAAACAACTCATAACCGTGAATACAAAAACTAGAATTGAGTATTTAGATGTCTTCGGGTTGAGAGATTACATTTACTTTATAAGTGAATTTGGTATTACTTTTAAACAATAGCAGACATATTTCATCAGGAGAAGTCAAGTTTTATAGATCTCCAGAAGTCGATTGCACCATATATAAACAATTTTTGTAAGAAATTTTCAAATGAAGTGCCTCGGTTACGTAATTTTAAATAGAAACTTGGCATCAATTAGCATCACCAAATGGATGAATAAACCTTGGTTGTTAACATAACTACATAATCATAATTAAGGTATTTACAAGTGAATCCAAGAACTTGCAACAAATGGTTGCCTTGAGAGAAATTCAGTATTATATACCATATCATTCAACTATTAGTGTATAAAAAATCAAGTAGTTCATAGAAGGCTACCAATGTGAATGATGGATGATTGTATTGACTTATTAAGTATCAAATAATATTTTTATTATTTTTTATGATGAATTTAATTGTTAATGTTTTTTATTATAAATATTTTATTTAATATTTCTAACATGTGTATTCAAGTATTTTTAATTTCATTCAAAAAAGAATTTTTTTAACTATTTAGTTCAGTTCCGTCGATTCTTCGTCTTCGTTGGCGTCAACCATCGCCGCCGGCTTCATCTCCGTCGTCTTCGTCTTAGTAACGGTTTTCGTGTTTCCCAAAGGCACGTGGAGGTCGAGCTCGAGGGATGGTCGTCGATTCTTCGTCGGCATCGTCATCGTCTTCGTCTCCATTGTATTTGCTTTTGCCGACCTTGAGTTTGAGGGCTCGTCACGGATTTCGCATTCGCCGACCGCCAACCGCCAACCCGACCGTCATCTTCGGAAGATTCTGCAGCTTTCTCAATCCAAGAGAGGTGGTCTCTCCTTGACGAAGAGAGCGACGGTCTCTCTTTTCGTCAAAAACTGACAATCTCTCACACTCTCTATCTGTTGAATTTTCAACGACTAGATTATGAGGTATTATAAATGGGATTGAGATGTTTCAAATATTTTCGCTGAATTTCTCAATCTCTCACACTCTCTATCTCACTTCACCAAGCATTTCTTCCCGCATATTTGATTTTTATCTAAGCAATTAGAAATTACTCATCGAGGTATGCATATAATTTGATTGTTAAGTTGTCGTTAATTTAATGTATTTTATGAACTATTTTTTTTTTAAATTTTTTTGGCATGCTCTTATATGTGGAATTACAAATATTTAGTACCATGTACATGTCATTATTAAGTAACTGATGAACGATATCAATTTAAAAAATTATTTGTTATTACTTTGTATCGATATAAATACAAATTACATACAATTTGATTCGTTTTCTTTCGATAATGACGACATTCAAGAAATTGAATCTATTAATCCTTAATTTTCAACTGGTCATACATCTGCACAAGTATCTACATCTTCACCGAGATATTAGAAATCTAAAACATCGAATGTTTGGAAATATTTTGAATTAAAAGAAATGAAAATATGGAAAAAATTAAAAAATATGGTGCAGTGCAAATATTGTGCTAAACACTACGTATGAATCTACCACTAGTACTATTGGTAGACATTACAAAAAACGTCACGCACACGAGCAAACAAGGATCGTACAAAATTAAAATTAAGTGCTGGTGGTAAAAGAAATTTTGTGTATTCGCACGAAAGATTACGAGAAGTTGCTGCAAAATATGTAGTACAAAACGAAGTACCGCTATCGATGTTTGATAGCAAAGTCATTTAACAATTTATGAGAGAATACATTAACCCAAATTTTAGATGAATTCCTTATAGTACATTGCGATGTGACATCATTAAAATATACACTAATATGAAAATAAATTAATTGTTTTACTCTCTCATGCACTTACTTTATGTATTTGTATTACTTCTGACCAATGAAGTACACCTAATGGACTTAGATATATAGTCATAATTTCTCATTTCGTTCATGAAAAATAGGATTTTGTAGTTGTGGATATTTTTCATAATTATATAATTATTTATCGATACATTGTTGCCATTTTATAAGAATATAATTTGGAGATAAAAATTTTAGCATTACTTTAGACAATGATTCCGCTAACAATGTTTGTGTTTTACAATTTAAAAGATTATTTCAATTTGATAGTTGTCAATTTTTGCTTTTTCATATGTTGTGTTTGTCATATTTTAATTTTAATTGTTAAAGATGACATGTAATTTATTTCACCGCATATTGACGCAATTAGAAGTGTATTTTTTTTTATTATTTTTTCTAACACCCGACAACAAGAGTATAAATAATTTTATGAAGTGGCTAATCTCTGACATAGAAAATTAAAGACAGATATATCAACAATGTGAAGTTATACTTATTTAATGGTAGAAAATATTAAACTGTATTGAAATGTCATTTATTATTTTATTAGTCCAAAACACAATGTATTACTTTAGATAGTTGTAGTTGTAATATGACTAATTTATTTCTTAATTTTTTGAAACATTTTTTTGAAGCTACTAAACAATATTCGTGAATTTATTACCAGCTAACGCATATTGTTCTTCCTATTTTTGTAAACTTAACGGGTATTGTCTAGCGAAATAAAAAATAAATGAATTTTGTGAAATCGTAAATAAAATGAAAACGAAATTTAAAAAGTATTAGTTTGACATACCTAACATTTCTTCATTTGCTTGCATTATGTATCATAGATATAAAATTAAATATTATAAATGGAGGCTTGATACAATCTCTCGTAACTTAAGGCTAATGTCTGTAGTTACGGTAACTTCATTAAAAAATGATCTTTCTAATTTGTTTGATTCTTACCAACATAGATACTATACTTCTTATTCATTTTCTTCGTCTCACGTTTCGGCTAGTTCTACGGGTAGTTTACGTTTTGGACAACCACTAAATTATATAGATATAATTAATGAAGAAATTGATAGCGACATTCATTATTATGATTTTGATAAGATTGAACTCGATATTTATTTAGACACTCGTTATTAACTTTCTCGTGATGATACGTTTGATATTTTGGGTTTGTGAAAAAATAACGCGGTCATATATCTGATTCTTTATAAAATGTCACACAATTTACCAACATCTCTTGTTCCACTGCAGCTTCCGAGTTTGCTTTAGTGCATGTGAAGGTGTGTATGACTGTAACAACCCTCATTTATTTTTAGAATTTGTGACTTTAAGATTGAAGTGTTAAAGATTCTTTTTATGTATGAATGATGGTTAAATATTGAAGTATTAAAGTATTGTGGATATTAGTAAATTAGTAGGTTGAAGGTGATGAAGAAAATAATGTTTAAGGGGTATATGGGATGATGCTATTCGGGAATTGATTCGGTCGACACCATGGTTAAGCGGTCGACACCATGGTCAACCGGTCGACACATTAGTAACCGGTTGACATAGAATAACTCTCGAGAATTGATTCGGTCGACACCATGGTCAACCGGTCGATACCTTCCCCGATTTAAGTTGAAAAGTCAGCCAAAACTTAGAGGAATCTGATCCGTAAAGGAAAAGTTGTTTTTGCTTAATGCACGACATAAAAGGGCGTTTGGCTGATATCTTTCTCCCAGCCACGATTTCTTCCCTAATTTTCTTTGGGTTGTTAAGTTTAGACCAGGGGAGAGTGAGATTGAGATAGAGAAGAGATATCGTGAGTGAAAAGAGTGAGAAAGCAAGTTATCTCAAGAGAGGTGAGGTGAAAATTTCTAAAATTTTGTGGAAACTGAAGTTCAAGGTAATTTTTCTATCATGTGAAGTTCTTCTAGGTTCAGTAATGATAAAATAATGGTATTGGTTGGATTGGTGGATAAATATGAATGATTTCATGTTAATTATTGTGAAATCGGTTAATTATGTACAAGATTAGGGTTTTTGAGATTCGGTCGATTTGTGTTACAAATTGGAGTTTATGTCCATCATAAGAGCTAAAATATACTCTTAGTGTGATCTATAGCCGTTTGAATCACTAATTCGGAACTAAGTAGACAAAGTCATTGATGTTTCAAGTTAGCAAACAAAAACTGGGAGAGGACTGCGGTCGACCCCTTATAGGTTAGGTCGACCGGTTTCCGATTTCAAGAATGCATGCTCTCTGTTTTGTCAACATCGATCGACACCTTATAAGTTAGGTCGACTGGTTCTTGATTTCAAGCAATGCATACTCTCTGTTTTGTCAACATCGGTCGACACTTCATGTTACGTTAGTTTTCTAAATTTGGTGTCTTCTAAGAAGTTACAGTAGACTCTTTAAGGAATAATTTTACACTTTGAGCATCACAAATAGATTATTATCGAGGAAGTTATGGTTGTTTGAAGTTGGAATAGAAAGTTATGACTTTATGCAATAAAATAGGTCATGTTACCTGGTTTCTGATCCTTGAATGATCTATATGTTTAGGTCATCAATTGGATTAAAAATGGACTCAAGTGGATTAATTCAAGATAGCTGCTAAGGTAAGTTAGTATTAAGATTGTTTGGCCCTTAAGTGGGACTGCATTACAAAGATTAGGATGTATGTTTGTTTTGTGTTGTATGTTTATTTTCATATTATGTTTGATGTAATGTAGTAATGTTTCATAGTTACATAGTCATGCATCATAGTTTTACAAAATGTCAACGAAATGATTTCATGCATTATTTTACAACGTAGTTGCAGGTAAACGAGATATAATTTGTGGTATGAGACGCTAATTATGTTTCGTCTCCGATGAATTAAGAACTTGAATATCAGAACAGTAAAGTAAATGTTTATTACAGACCTGAACACTCCAAGCAGTAATGTAAGTGGGTCTAGTAGATGTTGAAGTAGGTGGATGATGTTGGCTTTAAAAGTTTTTAAAGCAATCAATTATTTTTTATGATAACTATGTTAATTATGTATGAAAGATAAAATCAAATACNAAGATCATTCTCATTGTGATCGAGAGAGTAGTTTCAAATCATTCTCGAAAAACTTCAAGTTATTATTTGTGAGAAATTGTAAAGGGGTGACGCCTCTCATAAAGAAGAGTCATTTGTAAGGTTTGATTGACACCTGGAAGTCAATCATAGTAAAGTTCGAGGTAGAGCGGAAAGATCTTCAAGGAGCAACCTTGAAGCGCGGACGTAGGCAAGGTTGGCCGAACCGCGTTAACAATCTCAGTGTTATCTCTCTTTCCCTTAAACTATTTAATTATTGTTTGTGCCTAGTTATTTAATAGATAACCAAATTTAGAATAGACATCAAGAATTTGCATTAAACTTATAAAAATATCTATTAACCTAATTCGCCTCCCTCCTCCCCTCCCCCCCACTTAGGTTAAACACGATCCTACAGATGACAGTGTTCTTGAGATCCTGTAATATTTCTAAAGATAAAGAAGATATAAAACCTAAGAAACGTAAATGAAAGTGTGCATTGTTTTATCAACAACATAACTATACTCATGCATTGCATTTTTATAGTCATGCTACTTACTGAGCTTTAGACTCATAGTTTAGGCTTTGCAATGTAGGGAATGCAATGGAGGAATGAGTGTAAATGACTGATCAAGGAGTTAGAGCAGATGAGTGTCCAAATGATATAGTTATTGAGTGACG
Organism: Begonia fuchsioides; assembly: GCA_003255005.1. Lineage (NCBI taxonomy): Eukaryota > Viridiplantae > Streptophyta > Magnoliopsida > Cucurbitales > Begoniaceae > Begonia > Begonia fuchsioides. Next base: position 24,695 of record QAOC01036831.1, on the reverse strand, counting down.
ATCGATGGAGAGTGACGTATGGACACACAGAGAGTCATAATTGAAAATGTATTGAAGGTTTTGAAGATGTAATTAAATTGTATATATTATTTTGGAGTGATGAAGTACAAAGGTTTTGAAAATGAATGTATCTTAAGTTTAACTATTTTCTTTCGCTGTAGGTTTAAATTATTAAATACTTATGTATTTTACTTAAAATGTGGAATTGAAATCGTTATCTACGAAGAAATGTATGTTTTTCAATTTGACGGTTTTCCTTATTAACTATTTTATAAACTAAAGATAGTTTTAGAAACTAAAGTAACAAGTGTTCCACTAATGTAAGTAAGTAAGTAAGAACGCAGTAACAGACCGATCATCGGGTCGTCAGTGAGTAAGAAAAACAGTAAGCGAAGGCCTGAGAATCAAATCGTTACAATGACGATCGACATGAAAGTTTCGAACTGGATTTCGTGGAGATACTAATACGCTTGAAGGACATGAGCGATGTAGTTACGACAAACCAACAACGAGATGACGATTTATTAAAAGAATTAAAAAATTATTAAGTTCTAAACTATAGCTTTTGTTATTTTTTATATTTGTATTTTTTTTATATTTTTTACGTGATGGGTGTCAACTTAGTTGAGACGTATCTAATATGAGTAATAAAAATTTTAAAATTTTTTGTACAATTTAATTTCTTAGTGATATGTAATTTTTTTAATAATAATAAATATATTTACATTACATTATAAAGTGTTTAATTATTCATTAATTTTTCGGATAACATCATAAGAAAAGTTTTTGAAAATTAAATATAAATTAAGGTTATTTACGTATGTTTGTTCGTTTGGCTGAGCTCATTTAGGCTTGACATGCTCAACCAATTCGAATATGCCCGAATCTCTTGAGTTGGCTCAAGTTAAAATTTAAAAAAAAAAAAAGCAAAAGGCTGCACGAATGCCGGCTGTGGATCAGATCAAACGAACGACGGTCAACGCCATTTGAATAAGTCGGTCCATATGTGAAGTCATTAATCATCTCTATAAATGGTTAAATGGTTGGTGGTTGGGATGTAGGGTTATCTGTTTCCAACGTCGAAGACTTTGGCGCAGCTGGATTTGGGATTCAGTCCATGAAGCTCGAGGAATTGAAGAAACTAGGCAACTCCGACGTCAGACCTCTGGCCATGGAAGCCGTGCTGTACCTCTCATCCTCCGCCGGAACCCTTTCCGCTATTCTCCCTCATGAATATGATCGCCATGGCTATCCGATTCCGAACTTCATTTTCAGAGGACTCGCCGGAGCATTCCATGCCTTCCTCGTCTCCGTCGTCTTCGCCTTCACCTTCTCCCTCTGCTCACTGCTAACAGCAAACAAATCCTCGCCGTCGAAGATATTCTTTTACGCCGCGCTAGTTTCCACGGCCTCAGCGGCTGCCATACTTGCCTATGCTGCATCGTCCGGCATCCATGTTCCTGAAATCTCAACTGTGTCTTTGGCGTGACAACCCCTCCTCTCACTCAATAAAAAAAGTTTCTGTTAGTTTAGTCAATTAGCTGTATAAGCGATTGTCGTTTTACTTTTTCTACATGTATAATATTCGAACCAATGCTGTATGATGTTACAATGTCTTTCACATGGGTTTTCTCCGCCATTAATGGTAGAGAAGTTCAACTTTCTGCAACCCAAGTTGAAACTTGGACGATATCAAAGCTACATGGTAGTGAAACAAGCGTAAACTGCATAAAATGACAAAAAAAATAACGTGCATGGGAACGCATGGATCAGCGTACAATGAAACTCCGCAGAAAACTGAATTAGAATTTCAGTGAATATAAACGCATAGAGTTTCGCTACCAACGCTGACGCCGATCACTTGCTTTTAACAAATCGCAAGTGACGTCAACGATTTTTTTGATGATTTCATCGGCAATTTCCATCGAATTTCCGAGAAGCTTCTGTCAGTCTTGGCATTTACGCAGGCCTTGCTTTTCGGCTAAGATGACCTACGTTTAGACACGTTATATTATAATATATATTCATTTATATCCATTTAATATAAAATTTTCTAAAATTCAGCGAGCTGGCATCATAAAACAATAATATATTTGTTTCATAAGCATTCGTAGATCTTTGTTTATCCTGTTAATCCGGAGATAACTATGTATAGATATCACTAGAAACGACAAATGAGCTGGATGGCAGTCCGCTCGGCCTATTGAATGATTTAGGCTCAATTACTGGTTGATGGTATATCATTTATGAAATTACAGTTGTCAGCAACCAAGTGATGCTAGAATTAAAACATTGATACTGCAACACTGTCTTTTGATATCCAATGCCCTTCGCTGAACTTCTATTACACGTTTTTTATGTGCATATGAAGTCCATTTAACGAGAAAAAAGAACATCTTGTAGAAACCTGACATTACAATGATGTCATTTGAAGGGTAAAAGGCTTAAAATAAAGTCGACGAAGTAAAATATCAAGTGAAATTTTCCCATTTATCTGTTTAAGCATTGCATCCAAACACACTTCTAAGAAGAAGAATGCACATTCTTCGGATCTAGATCGTGTGAATAGAAATTCAAGCAACTTAAATTGCAAGAAGCTAGAAGAGTTAGTCGATTGGAATTTGGAAGCAGCGGAACAAATGATTCATACAGACATTTTCAGAAGGTTCAGGGACAAGATATTGCGGGCTATGTTGACCTGGATGTAAAGAAGATTAGAACAAATATGCGAAACTAAAAGTAAATCATCAGAGTAAAATTCAAGTGCCAGGAGTTACCAATTTGGTTAAGGAGTTGTCTGCAGAAACAAAATCAATAAAACAAAAAGTATATAAATCATTTTTGAAAAGAAACCCACCATATAAATCTTCTCTGGGCATTTAATTTAAAAGAATGGAGGATCAGCTCAAAGATTCAGCTTTTGAAGCAGATTCAAGTTCAATAACCGCATTAAATCCAAATTCACTTCCGGGTGCGAAAAGTTGTTTCAATTCTTCCAACGACTGAGTTGTGTTGATCTTCTTTTCCTTCACATTCAACTTTTCCTGGTTTTGATCGGATGAGTAGGAAAAAAACAATGTTATTTAAACAGAAGTATTGTATTAACAGCAAAAATGTGATGGTTTGTTTAACTAGCCTTCTCAGCATAATCAGCCATGGTTGAGCTCACGATCTCCTGTATGACAAACTTCGTCACCCGCTCCTTACCAAGAACGTCCAAGAGGAAGCTTGTTGGAACCTGGTCGTTCAATAAGTACGGTCTTAAAAGCAAAACTAGTAAATATAAAAAAAACATAATTCACTTATTAATCCTAAAACATATAGTCGTCTTCATTGCTGATCAGTAGCCACATTTGATAATCCCATAGTGTGGTTTTAAAACATCAAAGCCTTAAATAACACAACCACTTTATCATTTTCAACTGGCCGATTATTCACTACTTTAGACTTCTAAACAAACTACCTAATTATCTTTCATTAGTATACATTTATCCATTACTTGTTGATGATTTGATTTTTCCAGGAAGTCCAGAGAACTAGAGGAGACGGGATGGTTAAAAATATGCTGAAAACTTGCTGTTAAAACCAGATGAGATTAACTTACATTGGATGTTTTTCCTGAAAATAGAAGTAAGACAAAGTTAGAATATAAAGAAAGGTAAGACATAATCAGCTAAAATAGAAATTTTGGGCGGAAAGAAAAAGAATTGTATGCAAGGTTAGAATAAATCAAACTTCTGACTAAAGTAAGAAGATAAATTACCATGAGAATTTGCACGCAGTATTGACCACTACCATGTAAAGTTTAATCCAACCGTTCATTATTAATTCATTTCAAAAGCAAAGTAACATTTATGATCATGTTTATTGGTCCTTAATGAATTGTAAATCTTAAATATGATTTAATAATTAAGAATGGAAATGTCTCTTATTACTACTTGTATAACATAAGTTAGAAAGAGGCAGGGAATGATGATATCGAATTACCTCCTTTTTGTCGACGAAATCCTGGAATTGGTGGAGCTGAGCGAGCTAAATTTTTTAAGACGTGATCAAATACTTTTTGTGTGTCGTCTCCACCCAGATCTACTCTTACCTGAAAATTTCATGTCGTAAGAGATCTGAAAGCAACGCCAATGAAAAAACACCAGGATACCAGCAACTATTATCCAAATTTCCATTTGAATGTATCACGACAGATCAACTTTCAAAAAGAAAGGGGAGATTGAAACTAACTTTCGAAGTTGCTCCTAACATCATATTCAATTTTTTCAAGATACTCATTTATTTTATACTCGCTGGTATCCAATTAGATTAAGCAACTAATTAAGTAATTTGGATACAGACTATGATTAGAAGCCATCCACAAATCTTTCCACACTTATACTAAAGTTCACTATTAATACTAAGACAATACTAATTCTACATTTAGATGTATACACTAACATATAGTGTATCACAGCTATAGTTTATGAGGACTGTGTTTCTAAAGGCATTAACCATGTTCTAAGAATCTATTAGTTTTGCTGCATAAATATGTCCAAGCAAACTCTGGCAAAATAATTGAGGGTTAAACGTTTGTCTTCTGCCTTACTTGCATAGTTTGCTCGTCTTGACTTTCCACAACTATTTTAGCATTTTTCAGAGTTATAGAACCTTCTTTGGAATCTGCAATAGATGCCTCCAAACCTACACCACAGGAATAGGAAATTATGAGAAAGATAACAACATATCTGGTCAACATTCATCAGTCTACAATTTCTCTAAATTTGAGTTTTAGTCACCTGTACTGGCTAACGTTTGGAACAGGAATCTAGAATTCCTCTTTTGCGTACTGAGAAAGGGTGATAGCGATTGCCTGGAAACAATCAAATCAAGTAATCAATAAGCCTTACTCAAATTATAGATCCAAATTTAAAGAACTAAATTAGAATCCAAGTAAAACATATTTGGGGCAGTTGTTGACACAACTGCAGCAAAAAAAAAAATTAAGCAAAATATCAAAATTTGAATATCTTGTTACCTATCATTATGGTTGACAATGCAACCAATGCTCGTAGTTTTCATGCATTTGAGGATATTTTGGCCGTCTCTTTTAACAAAAATCTGAGAAATTTAAAGGGGAATACCTCAGTACACAAGGAAGCAATTTTTTTACCCTATATTTCTGACTGAGATAATTGCACTTGTTCTTCAATCATTTCTACTGGATAATCTTTCTGTTTGGGCAAAGAAAGGGGAGCAGTTTGGTTTCGACATTTCTGTTCTCTACCCTCGAATATTCTCTGCAGGCAAACAAAAAAGCGCGATTTTGAACAAAATTTCTTACTCTAGAGAAATGAGTTGGCTGCATATCTGACGAAAGTACTGTCATCGCCATCATCACTGCGGACGCCATGCTTGAGCGTTTGTTTCCTACCAACAACAACGTTGCCTGCCGGGGCAGGAACTTATCCTCTCTGAAACGACACCGTTTTCTCAAAGTAAAATTAAAAATTCGTATTTAGTTAAAACATTTTTCAATTTCGAAAGCTTAAGACGAACCTTGGACTTTGGCCATTTTTGGGTTGTTCTGCGTCTGAGCGCGGAGGTTAGAAAGAGATAGGCATCCTTGATAAAGGGAGATATAAAGGGAGATAGAGGAGCAGAAGAGGTTGAAGTTCTTAGTATATTTCGTTAATTAAAATAGACAAAACTAAATTAAAACCATCTTCTAACCAAAACTACTAATTTTAATTTAATTATTGATCTTAATTTTTTAAAATTATGGATAATCTGTATTTTACAGTTTTAATTCTGATTCATCTTAAAATTATCTTGACAAATACAATGTCTGTTCTGGTTAAAAGGCAAGTTAACGTGATTTTCTGATATGGTTAAAAGATAAGTTAACATGATATTCTGATAGGATAAAAATAATATTAACTTATTAAATTTAAGTGTTATTTTGTTTTACCCAAACTTGAATTACAAAAAGAAATAAAATAATTATTTGAAACAATTACATTTTAAATTATTGTGGATAATGTCTCTCGCAGTGCTGTTCATTTCCCTAAACCAATTTTGAGAAATTTCTCCGTCGAAGTCATCTCCAAAGAGAGATTAAGCAAGACCATAATTTCTTCTCCACTGCCTTCGTCTGGGTAAATTACTGTTCTTCGTATCCTCCACTGCCTTCGCATGGGTAGACTTTTTCATTTTCACCTCCAATGTATGTCATGTTTCACTTCTATTTTCCCTGCAGCCATAAAGGACAAGAAGCCCTTTCCTTTCATTTCCAGGAGCTGTACTCGATAGTGGATTCTGATAGGATTGCAGGCAGTAGGGAAAGATGATGGAAGTAGCCGTTAAATCCCTCTTGTTGCGTTTGAATCCAAAAGTAATTGCATTTCGATTTTCTTTTTTATAATTTGTTTAAATACATTCTTCCCACTTTTGAATTTCATTGTCTCCAATGACTCTGCAATTCGAGACTTTATCTTGTATTCTTTCAGGGTTTGCTGCTAAGGTCTGTTTATCTGTCTTTATTTCCATAATTTGGTACGTTATTGGTGTGTTTAAACTATCAATTTTCTGTTCCCAGTACATAAAAAGAATTAACTACTGAAATTTTTGGTTTAATAATTTATGATTCTTCTTTATTACACCTTATGTAGTTCAAATGTCATGGTTTATGCAGATAATAACACCCAAGCCAACCTTTGCTGCGTTTCTTGCAAAAGATTTTCCTTTTCCCATAAATGCAATGCGAAACTACGAAACTTCCAATAAGGTGATAACTCGAAACTTCCAATAAGGTGATAACTTTTCTATTCCACTTTCCACATTGTTTGCAACTTGATTGATAGTAATTACTTTGAAGTCAATTCGAAATTGGATTAGTCCTATCGGTATTAGTGATTATCATGAAGAAAAATTATTAGTTTTCGAATGCAGTTCGCTCAGTTTGCTATCCGGTGAAAGTAAAAGGCATCTTCCCGCTGTTTCTGCGTACTGTCAGGTGGAATTCGAGTCTGTTTTATTTGAAGTACTTTATGTTATAATTCTGAAATGAATCACGATGCTTTCCTTAGGTGCTGAAGAGATGAGGTCGCTTCTTTTGAATTTGAAGATTTCTCTGTTCCTACTGCTACTATTATCGACGAGGGAAGGACATGAAGCTAGACGTTCTCGGGAGTATGCGTTTCACGATAAAATGTATTTGAATAATTAAATAAATTAATATTGATTATTATTATATTTTGTATATTTTATATATTTTATAAAGTTCATAAAAAATTTCTTGATTATTTATGCAAACTTTATATTAACATATCTATTGTAAATATGCTGAGATAAAATATAAAGAGAAATAATCAAAACAAGTTCATGAGTAATATTTGAANATGAAATAATTGAATAATTAGTTATTCAATTAATTAATAAACTTATAAAGTTTATTTTTTAAAACTGTTTTTAATAAATATTTATTTAAGTTTATTACGTGTATTCAATGGTTGATTGAATATTGTAATTCAGTTTAGATTTCAGAAATATTTTAAATGTTAAAATATATTACGAAATCAAATTCAGTTTAGATTCTGAAAGTTTATTTGGATTTCAATAATATTTTAAATGTTAAAATATATTACGAAATCAAATTTAGTTTAGATTCTGAAAGTCAGATTGGATTTCAATAATATTTTAAATGTTAAAATATATTACGAAATCAATTCAATTTGAAAATCAATTTAGATTTGGAAAATATTTTAAATATTAAAATATATTACGAAATCAAATTCAATTTGAATTTTGAAAGTTACTTTAGATTTCGGAAATATTTTAAAAGTTAAAATATATTACGAAATCAAATTAAATTTGAATTTTAAAAATCAGTTTGGATTTTGATAATATTTTAAATATTAAAATATATTACAAAATCAAATTTAGTTTGGATTTTGAAAGTCGGTTTAGATTTTGATAATATTTTAAATGTTAAAATATATTACGAAGTCAAATTCAATCTGAATTTTGAAAATCAGTTTAGATATTATAAATATTTTAAACGTTAAAATGCTTTATAAAATCGGATTCTAAATTTTAAATGAGTGATTTTCGTAACAGTTATGAAAGTAATTTTTTTTTAAAATCCAGTCTGACAACTGACAATATAGATTGAATGAAGAATGAACTAAAACGAATTGAAAAACTCTCTAAAGAGAAAATCAGTTTTTCGAAATTCCCGATTTGATTTTAGAAAAATGTTCTCTAAATTCAAAATAGATCGTCTCAAGTGTTGAGAACACGATCAACCATAAATTAAGTGAAATAATTTGTTAATAACGCTCACATGTGATTATTCAATGTGAGGAAGATTGACAGAGAAGTTCGGAGGTTTTAAAGGTCGAAAGATCAAACCTTAAAGTTTCTAAAGCTTTGAGAAAAGTATATTTTCGTAAATCCTTTAAGTTTATTTTGTCAATATAAAAATGAGATTTTTATAAAATATAATTATTATTGTATCATGATAACGATCTTTCATGTTAATGGTTAAATATTTTTCATGTAACATGTAACTCATACGTCATCGTTGTTACGAACACCGGTGATTCTGCCTTGCGAGGTAACCCCAAATTCCCAACCGATTGCCACTATCAATTTATTAATGTAATTCATGATGAACTGAAATTTGTTTTTGGCCAGTTTAGAGTGGAGGTGTCTGGTGTAAAGAGCAGTTTTTGACAAAATTTTTGAGGGAATGGTTGCTGAAGCTCAGCCAATTCCTGGGTTTATACGAGTAAAAGGAGGTAGTATGCTATAATTTGGACAAATGAACGATTAAGCAGACATGCAGTTAGCTTTCCTTTAGCCTACTGCTCAAAATGATCTTCGATTTCTGCTCTAGTTTGGCCTCTTTGGCAATCTTCGTGCTCATTTTGAAATTATAATGATGAAATCCTCTAATTTTTCCTTCTATTTTCTAGTAGTTTTCATCCATACACTCCCTCGGTTTCTATCTCTATATTCTTCCCATTTTTTCCTTTTCCTTTTGTGGTATTTTCTGCTCCCGCCGATGGACTACCAGGAAAGACACCAAATGTGAGTCATTTTCTGGTTTGCATTATGTTTTTGTCGTTGACTGAGTTTGATTATCCAGTTAAGGTTGTCTTACTTTTGATTGGTGATTGACCAATTCTGTGTGGAGACCAAGGGATTGAGATTGTCATCGGCCAAAGTCAAATGTCAGCGGAGGGGCTCTACAGCTGCTTACTTTCGGCAACCCCCCCATCCCTTTGAATTTTACATATTTTAGACTCTGGCTAGCTATTCATGAATTATTATATTTATAGTAATTTTCAATGGGGACAATATAATTAAAGTAGTCTTCTTAAAGTTTTAATTTTATTAATTGATATTTCAAAATTTAAGTTAGTCTGATTCGATCGCTATCAAAATATTTAAGTTCTAATTCTGTCAACTAGTACTTCAAAATTTAAAACATTATTATTAATATTCAGACGTTCAATTTCTGCTTCTTGGGTAATCTCTTTGACGTTCACTTCCGCAATGAACGGTGATGGAGAATGAAGCACTAGCAGACCAAAAAATTCAAAAGTGGAGGATAAAGAAAAACATCATTAATGAAAACTTAATAGTAAGATGTATGTTTATAAAGTTCTAAAATTTAAGGTGTTAGTTAAAAATATTAGGCATATAATATATTAATTGCTGTAATAAGAAGTTCAATATGTAAATGAACAAACACCATTAATTATATGGTACCTAGTGATATTCATATTATCCACATATTTATATTAATTACTGCATTTAACATAACTATTAATGGATAGTAATAATTAAATAATAAAATTTGAAAATTTGGCGTATTTCTAATAGATTGATACGTATTACTTCATGTTTGAATAGAATGATAAATGAGACTAACTTCTCATCAAAACTCTTGCCTGTTCAGCATAATACATCAAGGGTAATTCATTAACACATCTTAATTGAACAAATAAATACAATTAGAAGAACCGGATTTTAATAGCAAAGTTCTAAATTTACGTCTGTTTATTCCTGGTCAACTCTCTTTTATCACCGGCTCTTCCTGTTTAAAATGAACACATTAAAAATGCAGACTTTGACTTTTCAAGTCTCTTCATTTCGCCTATAAATGTCTCTTTCTTCCCACCACCTCTCTTCAAAGATGGCGTCTCTCGCCCAGAAAACCACGCTGCTAACCCTTGTCATCGTTGGGGTTCTGTCGTTAGCTTCGCCCAATTCTGTAATGGCGCAGAACTGCGGCTGCGATTCTTCCCTTTGTTGCAGCAGATTTGGGTTTTGCGGCACCGGCGACGATTATTGCGGAGAAGGGTGCCAATCGGGGCCCTGTGTTACGCCCCCACTCACCCCTAATAATGAAGTAGTTGTCGCCGACATTGTTACCGATGACTTCTTCAATGGAATCATCGGTCAGGCCGCTGCTAGCTGCGCAGGAAAGGGATTCTACACTAGAGCTGCTTTTCTTCAAGCTCATGAGTCCTTCAATGGCTTCGGCAGGATCGGCTCCCTAGACGATTCCAAGCGTGAGATCGCTGCCTTCTTCGGCCATGTTACTCATGAAACTGGGCGTAAGATCTTTCTCATCTCTTTCTTTAGCTGCAGAAGAATCCCGATCATAGTTTTAATTTCTTTCTTTATGCAGATTTTTGCTACATAGAAGAGATTGATGGAGCTTCTAAAGACTATTGCGACGAAACGAACACGCAATACCCTTGCAATCCAAGCAAAGGATACTTCGGCCGTGGACCCATCCAACTCTCCTGGAATTTTAACTACGGTCCCGCCGGAATCAGCATCGGTTTCGACGGTCTGAACTCGCCTGAAACGGTGGGCAACGACGTTGTCGTCTCCTTCAAGACGGCGCTGTGGTACTGGATGAACTTCGTCCGCCCGGTCTTCAACCAGGGCTTCGGCGCCACAATCCGCGCCATAAATGGAGCCCTCGAGTGCAACGGCGCAAACCCGGCCACCGTCCAGCGGAGGATCGATTACTACACTCAATATTGTAGCCAATTGGGTGTTTCTCCGGGTTCTAATCTATATTGCTAGACATCATTTGATACAAAAATAAAATATATCGTAATTGGTAGTGTATCGAAGTTCAGTTTCTCTGGACGACTTAAAACAAAATAATATATGTTTCACCCACCAAGGGCTTAACATTTGTTGGGTTAATTATATTTGTCTTTTCATAGTTGCGCTGAATTTTTAATATATTAATACATTTGTTTTTTCATAGACGCACTGAATTTTTAATATATTAATAGATCTTTTCTTATTGTTTTTAGTGACAACTTTAACAATTGATGACTAAAACCTTTGAGTCATAGTGTTGAATTTCAATTAATTGAACCATATCTTTTACCTTTGTTTTTGAATTTTTTTAGCCTACTCTCTAGCTCTCAATGAACTCCAAAATATGACTAACCTCAAAAGTGAAGGATAAAGAAGATGGTTAATTAGAGGGAACTCAATGTCTTTTTGTGTTTTAAACTATTATTAGATTTTAAAGTTTAATATGTCATAGAAAAAATATTTATATTTTAAATTAGTACTTAATGCAGTTAAAAGTTTTATAATATCAATTGAATAATACCTCTAACCTGAAGGTAATGAGTATTAATTACTCTAAAGTATATTAATTCCGCTTATAGGGCCAAAGTCAATAAAAGTGAAAGCTTATTTAACAATCAATTGTCTGTGTTGCCTTTATACTTTTTCCCTACTTTCTAAATATATTAGTTGTCACTATGAATATTTAATTTGTTACCGTGTGAAATATATATATAGCATTAATCAAATACGAATAATATTAAGTTTACATTATTAGCATATAGTTTTATTATACATGTTAACGTGTTAAACTATGATTGATAAAATAAGTATTATAAATAATTATTTTAATTGTAACACATTAAATATATTTTAACTAGATCAATCACATCTTAATATATCAGCATGTACAATAAAAATATATATTAAAAAGATAAATATAATATTATTCATAAATACGTGTGCATAAAATAGTAATCAAATTACTTTTGTAATTGGTAATCTAGAAGGTTTTATTTAGTTCCACCCCATAAAAGGAACTTATAATTTAAGTTCTGAATCTGAAACTAAATCAACCTAAATTAGATCGATATTTAAGATGTCAATATGTTTGGAGAAGTTTAGAACGATCTCCAATCAACTCTCTGTTATTGGAGAAGCTGTTCCCATTAAGGACTTCCTAATGTATAGGATGAACGGTTTAGGGTCGGAGCATAATGCTTTTGTTTCTGCTGTAACCCATCAAGGTTCCCTACCGTCTCTTGAGGAGTTTCAAAGTCCCCTCATTGCCTACGATGGTCGATGTGCGCTTGCAGAAACAGCACACGTCATCTTCAAAACTGCCAGCTGCTTCCATTTTTTCTTCTTTTCCGACCAATTTGCACCCGTCGATAACCCCAATCGGCTAATCGAATTCTCGGCGCTTCTCCTGTCGGTGGAGGTTCGTAAGCAGGCAGTTCCACTCGACCTTCTAAAGTTGGACATGGTCGTGGCTCCGGGGGTCGTGGAGGTAAGCCTCCTGGGTTTAAGCCTAAATGTCAAATCTGCAGTAAACTCGGACTAATCCATTAGAAGAGTCCCCACCCATTCTACCATACCCTCTTCATCTAATCCATTAGAAGAGTCCCCTCCAACTTCTACTAATGAGTCACTTTCACTTGCTACTCATCCTATGGTTACACGATCTAAATTTGGGATTTTTTTGCCCCAAATTATGAGCTGCTCATTTGGCTCCCTTTTCGAGCCTCTCACTTTTTTACAAACTTCATGTTCTCTTTCGTGGTTGCAGGTTATCCAACAATAACTTGCTACTTTGAAAAAGAATGCGACGTAGACTTTAGTTTGTAGTATTTTTTTGTCTTCTCAGTACAATATTATTTACTTTAGGCTGACCCTACCATCATAGATTTATTCTTGAATTTTCAACTTAAAACGTATTATACTGGTAGCATGGAAAACACTACTCATATACAACACAAACATTATTTTTTTCAAACAATGTAAAATTGCACCACACCGCTGATTCTATTCTTGATGGGAGAATTTAATATAAGTCTTGAATAATTCTTGAAAAAACTATATCTTTTTGAATGAGTCGATTTACTTAACTTGAAATATAACTTTATACTTAATAATCAATAAATAAAACAAAACATTTGAATTGATCATATAACATATCAAAATATCACAGTTATGCACTATCACAATAATAGCAAAAATTGGCACTTAGTGGTTGTAACCAAATAGCTTGATCATGTTTAGGGATTCAAAACCAAAAATACCGGTACATTCACTTATCATATTACTCATTTCACAATTTTATAAAATCAGCATGCTAAAATTCATATTTAAAAAAAAAATTAAATAAATAATTTTAAGGCATTCATATCATAAAAAAATAGAAAAGTAATCTCAACCTTTATTTGGACGGTCAAATATTCACATATCTAATGAGCCTCAATAATAACATTTCTAAGGATTCCCTAAACAAATATATTCAATAAAAAATCAAAATTCTAACACTAAGATTATTAGATAAGTTTTTATATCCAATATATTAACTTTTTTCTATCTTTTTCATCGTACTCAATCCTTGATCAAAATAGTTTTATAACATATGAAAAATAGAACTTCAAAAATGATTACCAGAAAGTCCTATTTATGTCAAACTCAATGCACTACCCAACTATGGATTTTCAAAACAACCATCAATAAAAAAACCTTTAAATAAAATCCAAAATAGCTTCATACTTTGCATCAGTCATACTCAAATCCAATTCAATCATAAAAAATTATTAGAATCCGATTTCACAATGGCTTTATGTAAACATTTATATAAAAAAAATCCCCCTAAAAACACTTCTTTTTCAACAGGAAAGAATAAATATTTCCTATCGAATTTGCTTCCCAAACGATTTGGATTAAATTTACGGTTTTGAGAGAAATATCAATCCTTTTCGAGTATTCTTCTTGGCTGAAACTTGAATTCCAAAATAAGTTTTGAGTTTTCCCCCAACAAAGAGCCGTAAATGATTCTTTCAATCGATGAAGAGTGTACTTACATAAGGAAAAAAATTATACCTTTAAAAAGAGCGGAGCTTGTTTGTCCAAAGAAAACAAGAACTACCAAAAATTATGATTTGATCGGCTAATGAAAGTAACTGATTTGATATGAATGATGAAAGAAAAAGAAGGAAAGAATCTAAAAGAAAAGAAGGAAAGACGGAGAGGAGAAGAAGTCAAGTTGGAGGAGAACGGAGAATTGAGATATAAAAACTGTATAATTTTTCACTTTTTTCTGTTCAAAACTTAATCATTTCATAATTTTTTATTTTTTTCTCTTGAAAATTCGACCCTATCACAATTTTTCATTTTTTTCTTTTTAAAACCTGACTCTGTCACAAATTTTTTACTTTTTTTTTTCTTGAAAACATTACTTGTTTACACTTTTTTTATGTTGAAAACACAACTAAGAGTTTGGACCCATGAGTCAGGTATTAATTGCAAATCTTTATAGTAAAATATTTTTTAAAGTTTTGCGGAATTAAAATTTTTATTTGATTTATTATAATTTTGTCATTTGTGAAGATAAATAATTTGTGACAAATAAGTTTATTACAAACTCGACTCTATCATAATTTTTTTTCATTTGTCCTCTTAAAAACCCGATTATATGACAAATTTTTACTTTTTTCTCTTGATAATCCGACATTATCATAATTTTTTATTTTTTTCTCTTGAAAACCTTAACTTATCACAATTTTTTACTTTTTTTCTCTTGAAAATCCGACTCGATTATAAATTTTTTACTTTTTTTGAAAACCTTACTCTATCACAATTTTTCACCCAACTTATCATAAGTTTTTCATTTTTTTCTCTTGAAAACCTAACTTTATTAACAATTTTCACTTTTTTCTCTTCAAACTCAACTTTATCATAATTTTTCATTTTTTCTCTTAGAAAACTAACCTTATCACAATTTTTTATTTTTTCACCTTGAAAATCCGACTTTATCATAATTTTTTTACTTTTTTTTAAACCTTCCTCTATTACAATTTTTTTTCTTTTTTCTCTTAAAACTCAACTTATCATAAGATAGTTAGCAGAACTGAATTAGCGAGTCATTGGTTCTTTGCCTTTGAAAAGAGGAACTTGTTGGGCTTCAAAATAAAAGTAATTTTATTTATGCTTCAGACGAAAATTGTGCTATATATATTCTATTTCTATTAGAAATGCAAATTCCTCTTCCCAAACAACTGGCATATTGTTCTTTCGTTCTCTCATTTACTTGATTTTGTTGAATCGAATAAAATGTTAAATTTCACAAAACTTTAAATAATATATTATTTATGGGTGGGCAATTAATATCCGGACTATTCAAGGAAAAAAAGGTTAAAAATTGTTATCTGGTTGGGTTTAGAGTTGGCGATCGAGCCGGTTCGAGCCCGGGAAAGGTCGGCTCGTCGAGCCAAACGAGCCGAGCCTTTCGAGCCTGTCGAGCCGGCTCTGTCGAGCTTTTTTAAAAAAAATTTGGCTCGAGCCGGCTCGCGAGCCTCGAGCCTAAACGAGCGAGCCGATCCGAGCCAGTCGAGCCTGTCGTGCCTAAACGAGCCGAGCCAAACGAGCCACACAAGAAAAAAAAAATTCGTATATTGAAGTTGTATAACTTATTCGATATTATGTAATGACCAATTTATGCATATTGTTTTCTTCAAGCCAAAAAAAATTTGCATGATAACATTTGTATGTATCGCCTCCATTACGCAAAAGAAACACGAAAACAATATATCGAATAAACAATACACTGAAAGCATCCAATTTGAAATCAATTCGCAAAAGAGTTAACAATTAATACTCATGCATAAATTTGAATCGAAATAGAAACACTGAAAGCATTCATTGTGCCATTAAAAAGTAAAATATGTTACAAAAAATTGTTTAATTGTTTCAAAAGAGTACAAAAGAACGAACCTACTTCATAGGGGTATCGTCCGATGGAGGTGGAGCAGCCCATTGTCGGTTTTGTGCCTCGTCGAACCGCCGATCCAAGGGATGAATGACTACTATCGAATTGAAAATATTTTCTAAATTGATTAACACAAACATCATTAGCGGAAGCATTATCTAAGGTAATACTGAAAATTCGATCTCTTATGTTGTATTCTTGTAAAATACCAACAATGTATCGATAAATTGTGATACCACTATGAGGGTATTCACAACTCCGAAAACCTAAAATTCGTTTATTAAGTTGCCAATTCGCATCAATGAAATGCAAAGTGACAACAATATAACCGAGTGCATTGGGTGCACTCCACAAATCAGAAGTAATACATATAGACATCGTGAGCGCATGCGAAAATAAAAGAAGTAAATCATTTTTCATTTTTTCATACAATTTTATTATGTCGCCTCGCAATGTACTGCGAGGAATTCGCTTAAAACTTGGATTAATGAATTGTTGTATAAATTCTACGGTTCCCTCGTGATCAAAGATTGAGAGAGGTAACTCTCGCTGTGCCACAAATTTTGCAGCACCTTCTCGCATTCTATCATGCGAATAAACAAAATTTCCGGTTCCAAGAGCGTTTAATTGAGATTGCATACAATCTTTCATATGCAGTTGCTCGTGATTTTTTTTGTAATGCCGATTCATTGTGCTAGTTGTTGATTCATAAGCATAATGTTTGGCACAATATTTACATTGTGCCCTATTTTCTATTGTCGTTTCTATTTTCACTTCTATTATTTGAAAATGTTTCCATATTTCCGACGTTTTCGATTTCTTTACTCGAGGGCCAGAGGTGGATGCTTGTGCAGATGTGTGTGTTAATCCGACAGAAAAAGCCGGCTTCCTAGGTGCAACTTCTTGCACCTCGTCGTCGGAAGACGGAAACGTTTCAAATTCTACGTATTTCGGCGGTGAATCCATAATAAATAATGACTATTTTGAACAAAAATTCTACTTAATACCGTTCACCGATTTGTTGCAGCTTGTTAATTGCAGTAGAACGATGCTTGAAGGCTATAGAGTGATTTGCACAAGAGAGTTTACGTAAAACATTTATCAGCTAACCTCTACAATTTATAGAATTCACGCATAACAGCTACATTCGGTCGACCTTCAGTTTTAAAACGGTCGACCTTACGTTACCGTTGCATATGGAAGTTATAGCCGTTACATTATTACGGTCGCCCCTCTCTATTAACACGGTCGACCTTTTTACAACTACCGGTCGACTCTTTTTCAACGCGGTCGACACTTTCACAACAATCATGCTTATTGCGGTCGACATTTAATTAGCGGTCGACACTTAAAAACGTTCTGGAACGTATAGCAGTCGACACCTTATTTTGCGGTCGGCCATCCAAATTTACATATGCATTAAGTGTCGACCGCGTTTATACTAAGTGTCGACCGCACTACAAGTTTTCCGAGCCAACCGAGCCAGCTCTCGAGCTGGCTTTCGAGCCGGATCGGTTGGCTCGGTATTTCCGAGCCCACGAGCTAACTCGAGCGAGCTGCATTCTCGGGCTCGGCTCGAGCAAAAGCTCGATTTGCTACAGTGCCGAGCCAAATGAGGGCTCGCTCGTTTGCCAGCACTAGTTGGGTTTATGTTAGAGGTTCAGTTGGCAGGTTAGATGGTTTTGCAAACCCGTCCCGACTCACATTTGTATCATAAAATAAACCCTAGACAATTTTTTAGGCCTCCTTCCCCAACATCGACGCCTTCCCTGACAGTCGACTCCGACCCCGACCCCAATCCCCTTCCCTCGATGGTCTGCGTCCTTCCTTGACGGACGACACCCGACGATGAATGCCGTCGTTCTTCTCATTCTCTCTAACCCTCTGAATCCTTGTGCAGCCGTCAGATTTCAGCCAGGTATCGTCGGATTTCAGCTTTCTATGATGAAGCTTATTTTGGTTTTTTTGGAGATTTTAATCTTATACTGGTTTGATTTGGTTGAGAAGTAATTCTAGTTTGAGTACAACTTTGGTTTGTTTTGTGTTTTATCAAATTATATGTTTTGATTTTGTATTCTCATCCACCGTTAATGTCCCCAACAAGGCAGTCGAATAATATGCCATTAATGTAAACAGATTGAGCTAGACCTTTTGATTTGCTATAGAGAACAAGAAAAATCTAGACATTAGAAAAGTAAATTTAGAGCCTAAAATGTCCACCCAATTTCCTAAAAAAGTCAAGAAATCACCAGAGTGTGAAGATAAAAACACAATTAGTTTTTGATTATTGCTTTTATTCTCTTTATACTAGAGATTACAATCATAACTGATCTTAAAAATTAGCAACAACTTCATGCTTGAGTAATTAAACTAACAAAGTCCCAGAATCGAGAAATAGACTTCAAACTCTGAAAGTTAAAAATGTTGAAACCCTAGTCCCAACCCTACTCGGGTTGGGTATTCTAGGCAAAAATGTTGAAAATATAAAATCGGGTCTAGTTTATTGAAGCAGGTTCGGTTGGCAAGTCGGCAGTTTTTTATTTTTTAAACCCGCACCCGCAGTTTATAAATAAAAGAAAACCCTAATCTCTAGACGACGACGCCCTTTCCGCTCGACCTCGTCACCCGCCTGACGCCCTTCCTGACCTCGACAGCCGACGCTCGACCCTGGCACCCGCCTGACGCCTTTCCTGACCTCGCCCGGCACCCGCCCGGCTCCGTCTCGCTTCATGTCCTGTAAGTTTCTTCTTTGATAATATTGTGTGTACACTCTCCACATAATAGAATAATATTTTGCATTCTGGATCAACGTAGGATTTCTTCCGAGTTTCAAGCTTCTGGGTTTTGAACGGTGCTAGACTTAGTGATCTGGGTTTGTTTGCATTTCATGATTTCAGTACTGAGTTTCTACAGTTACGTTGTTTTTAGAGTTGAGATTATTGAGTTTTGCTAGTTAAAAATTTGACTGATTGAAGTTTTTTAGGTTTAAGGTTTGGCTTTTTCGCTCAGAGGCTCTTCCATTGCAGCAATTTTAGTTTTTCATCTATTGATTCTGTAGAGTAACGAGTAGAATCTGAATTTCTGATTGAGCATTTTGTAATTGATTTTCGAAACGCTTTTGGTGTTTTCTGTGGAGAACTTGTCTCCTGCAACGAACTTCATGATTGCTTAAAATAGTGAAGAAATGAGTTATCTATGATTATGGATAATCATGATTGTAGTTCTACGTTTTGATTGTTGAAGAGAATCGATTTTTATAATGTAATTGATTTCTCCTATATCTTGTTTTACGTATTTTGTTTATTGTATTATTTAGGTTTTTTTTTTTGCAAAAGTTCCCCTATTTACGTTATTATATGTTGAGGTTGGCTAGTTTTCACATCCTTATGAAGTTACAGAAGTTGATTATTTTTTTTTCTTGTTAAGTTTGGTTGGTGATACCCTTTGGTTCTTATATTTATCAATAGTTTCACCATAAATATATGTTTTCCAATTTTTCTAAGCCTTCTTTATATTGCAGTCTTAAGCAAGTGCAACATATCTGTTGGAGTAGAATGATGTTTTGCGAGACAGACTGTGAAGTAATTTGGTCGCAAATCAGGCAGAGTGAAAAGCAACTGATCTTTAAAAGAAGGTCGACATTTTTTATTTTTATTTTAAGTCTTTAGTTTCTCACTGGTGATGGTTGTTTTGTTCTCTTCTAATTTTATTATAATTTATTCTCTTAGTTTGTGTGCATTTTTATATGTGGATGATTAAGGTAGTATATCTATTGAATGTCAAATCATATATAATTGTAAAGCAATTAGTTTATAAATTTATTGAATTTGATGGAAACAATTGAAACAAATTAACTTCAAAACAACTATTCTTCATACATGGAATTTTCTTTAGATGAGACATTAGGCGATGGTAAATGTCTAATGATTTATGTTTTTTATACTTTTAAATTATCTTGAATGGATCATTGGGGCACAATAATCAGGGATATTTTCCTATGTCCCGTACAGTATGCAACTCGTGTTTTTGCGAATGATATGACAAAGTTGATCTTTTCTTTTGAAATTCATGCAGATGGTTGTTGGGGATCAATACGTTTTCATCTGAACAAAAGAAGTGTGATCATGCTGATATTTTAGAAAACAGGTGAGGAAGGGTTTTTTTTTTGTTGATGTTCTGAATTTTTATGATTTAGTTTTTGAGACTGTGCTCTTTTTCAGGTATTTACCTGAGTCATTCCTTCGGGAAGATGATGTAAGTTTTCAAACTGCTATTTTCTGAAATTATTTGTCTTTAATTTGTGATTCAATGTTGTTGTGGTTATTATTAAAATTGGTCTGCTGTTTATCCCCATAGCATTATTAAAATTTAGTTCCTAGCCGCTTCAATTTGAAAGTAATAGAAAGTTTGCCCGGCATTTAAATTTTTTAAACTATTGATAATGTTATGTTTTTACTCTTTTGATTTGTGAAAGTACAGCAATCACGATCCACACAACTGAGATTTTTGCACATCTAAACTTCACTTGTCTTTAGGTGAAAAAATATCTTAAATATTAATTATTTGTTCACTGGCTTACAAGCGGTATTTAAAATAGAATGAGTGGTTGATTATACTGCATCTTATTTGTGATTTTTTTTCTTTTATGCTTGCATGTAGTTTGACATATGTTTGAATTTGATGAATTCTGATTTTGAAGTCTGACAAATTTTATTTTTTATTTTAATTTTCTCTTTGACAATTTTGTGGTTCAATTCAAGAAAGTGATTGAAACATCCTTTCATTTAGTAGATCTTCTAAAGAAAATAAAACAAAGTTATTGGAATATTCGTGCATTTCCACCCTGCTTGTATGAAATGTTTTTGTTTTAGGGTAGGACTGAAAATGACTCTCTTTATATTTTTAACGCCTCTTATGTAGCTCCTTCATATTTCTATTATCAGGTATTCTACGACACTGTAAAGCTTAGGGTCGAAGAAGCCTTTGGGGCTCTTAATTTTGAGGCAAAAAAACTTCATGCTAGTCAAGACAATATGGCCATGTCTGATGCAAGCAAGATTAGAAGATTTTTGTTATCAAATATTGATAGATTGAGCAATAAAGGTCTTTACCTTATTGCTCAAGCTCTTACTGGAAACTCAGTATATTTTGAGAAAACTCGTTCCAAGATGAAGACAATCATTCAAAAAATTTTGGCAAAAGGATTAAGAGGTCATACATATGATCATCATCAAGTGGAAATTTTTAAACAATTGTCTCAACTTCTCAGTGACACAAGAAATTACCTAAGTGCCCCATCTTTTTTGTCTCATAGATCACCATCTTTTCAAGTTGCTGCTAATCAAGTATTGTATATGCTGGGCGACTTGCCTACTGAGAGCTTGTTTGCAATGCGTAGGAAGCTTAGAGGAGTTCAGATAGTGCCTGAAATGAAGCGCCATAGACATGGGTGTGCTCGAGACCAAATGATCAATCAACTCTTGGGAGTTAGTGACAAGATACTTTCTGCTCTTGATGAGGATGATGGTCTGCCAGACCGATTTGCAAAAGCCATGGCTGTTGCAAATTTATCGTTGAAACTGACATCTGGTTGTCACAACACGTCCATGATGGAATTTTTTGAGTTCTCACCTAAGATAAAGATCTTGCATGATGAAATAGTAAAGGCTATATGGATGATCAAGAAGAAAACTTCCTTTCCGAAGTTGAAAAAAGTGAAACTTTTATTGGACCCTAACGCTAAAATATCTAATAGGTCTCTACGAACAGCAGTGAGGAAAATGTTAATGGACTTTCTTTTTGAGTGCAGTGATATGGATTCTGTTCCAAAATCTCTATCAAAAGCCCTTGCCGTGATAAACAAGATGCCAAAAAGTTCATCTCACAAATATTTACCCAAGGAGGAAATTGAAAAAGAGGTGGATTATATTTTGGGTTTGAATGCTCAACTGAAACAAGTATATTTTGATTTGTTACCTGATCATGACTTTGATGAAGATTTTGCCGCTGCATACACTGAAGAATTGGAAGAGAGTGATGCGAATGATGTTTGTAGTGAAGATGATGACTGCTTCATGCAAGATGATAGTTGTATCCCTGTTAGTGGGCCAAACTGCCATGTAGAAAGCATTGGGGAATCATTTCCAGTGCTTATTGATGACGTGTCTGTGCCAAAAGGGAGTGATTTATCCCCCTTATCAGTACACACACAAAAAATCAATATAGGTTTGATTGGTAAAATTAATCCTTGTGATGATGTCTCTTCTTCTTGTCAAAATTTTCAACTTTTGAACTTTCAAGAAAAAATGTCTCGACATGAGCAATCAGATGATCCTAGTTTGTCTAAAGGGTTTACACAACATATCATTGACAAACCGAGCATTTACAAGAATCAATATCTTACCGTTCAAGAAATTTTTTATGAGACAAGCATGTTTGCTTATAATCTCATAGGTCACATGCTTGAGGAGCATGCGAAAATGGATGGTTTGGAGCTTGATTGGAATGAAAGTTTGTATTTGACTGGTGATCATACACTTCAAGACGAACAAGGTATACCCTGAACAAACTTAAATTTTCTAAAAATGGAAAAGGTTGCACATTTAACACTCTTTTATGTTTTGGTTTTGCTTCATACTTATTAATTCCTTTCTGATTTTTTTTGTAAGATAAATTTTTCTTCTGAAGTGAATTTAGAATTATGTCACAACTATAATTTGACGATAGTTGTTCACTTAATGTGCTTATTTATGGATTTCATATGCTTGTGCTGATGAATCTAATTTTGGCTACTTTCTAGTTTTTTTCTTTTAATTTCTAGTTTCTGGAAAATTTTGCAATATTGAAATCAGGATCAAAATGCAAAAAAAGGGCGACATTTAATAACTAACAAATTACTTGTTCTCTTTCGTTCTCATTTTCAGTTCCAGAAGCTAAGCAGGCAATTTCTGGAGTTGATGAAGATCCAATAATTGTTCGAGCTTGTGAAAAGTTAATACCTTCCTTCTGCAAAAGGTACAAATTGCTTCTAAGTTTGCGATTTGATTTTGTTCTCAATAATGTGGAACTGGAAAAATATTTAATGTTTGTGAATTCTGCAATACTCATGTCATTGTCATAATTCATGGAATAATCATCTGTTGGTGTTTCAAATAGAATCGATGAAGTTTCCATTTATACTTATCTAGTCTTATTTAGTATATTAAGAATTAGCTGTACATTTGATAGTTGCAGTGAACTTGAGAAGTTGACGGGCGTTCATCAGGACTCTGCCAAAGACTAGTTGAGAATTTCATGAAGATATTCTCTCAGCCTCTGAATTTCATGCTTTGGGGTACGTCATAAGTCGAAACAAAGCTGTAGAGGTGAATTCAGCTGCCTATGTGCGTCAAATCCTAGTCTTTGGCAGTCGAAGCCAGTTGAATGATAGCAGCTCAAGTACAACTTCAAGTCATTTGGCTCCTCTGTTCAGACAATCCTCTCTGAGGTCAATCTGCAACAGGTCTGAGCAATCTTTTTTGTTCTTCGTGTTTCTGCTCAAGTTCTTTACACACTTTCATTCTTTACTTTTTATGGGATGGTGGGAAGACGGCCAAATCCAAAAGTGGGAAAAGCAATTCATTCTCTTCGCATTTTCTCATCTACCCACTGTCTTTAAACGTACTGAAGCTCTCAGGACTTTGCATGAAGGACTCCAGGCCTACATGGAACTTAAAGACTTTCCCTGCTGGATGAATTCAACATTTCTTCTTTTTTATTTTTTAATTTGAAGTGTATTTATCAAAGCAGAATATGACATTCTATCCAATTTTGCTCGTGTGGTAATTGTAAATGTATTGTTTAGATTTACTCAATTAGATTTTACTTGATCGTTGCTTTACAAGAAAATAGAAGAGCGATGGAAGAAATGATAGCGAGGAAGATGATAGTTGAAATTTAGATATTAGTTTCACTTATTTCTGTTAGTTATGCATTTAGTTGGTACATTTCGCTTTGATTTTATTTGAATTTTTTGAAGTAAAACCAAGTGACGAAATGAAGATCGATGCTTCTTATCGAATTATATACTTGAAAAATTCAAAGTCTAAACATTTAAGGCAATGGATCAACCCTGAAGTTTAAAAACAAAATAGTTTAAGTGTGAAAACTGAACTCATTAAGATCATAGAGAAATCACACAAATGGAGAGCATTACAATGAACAAAATGAATGAGAACTGGGGATTCTTCTACTCTTCATCAAGCTCAAGTTCAGCTATGTACTTCGAACTTACATCGAAGATCACCGGCCTGCTTGGACCAACCCTCGGCCTTCCTTTCTTGACAGTAACTTGTATTAACTGTCAAGAAAGGACTGGTTTTGGCAAATTAAAACATGAATTGAACATGTCTTTTCTTAGATAAAGGTGTGTTTTGAGAAATCTTACTAATGTGACTATCATAGCTTATTATTATTATCATTATTAAGAAGCCTGATTACTGCTGGATTGTGGAAGGTGTTAATTTTACTTGTTGCAACAATCAATGAAGTACCTGGAATTGCCAAATTGAAAATATGAAATTTATTTTGCTCATAGATCTTGAATGCCAATCTGGCTTGTGATAACAATAATTTTATTGTTTTTTTTTTTTTG
>QAOC01036827.1:0-22347 GCA_003255005.1 Begonia fuchsioides | reverse complement strand
AACTCCCGAGTTTACGCCATCCGCGCCCTAATCATCCTTTTCGGGCGCACCCCGAGCATCCACGGTAAGCCTTAGCGCGATCTCCGCGACCGAAGGCACACCAGGCCTGATGTGTCGTCAATCGATGAGCGGCGCACCGTGATCGGAAGATGGCCGTACGCGTGACCGGAGAAGGCAACGCGTACGGCAGTCGGAAAATTGGGTGGTGCGATTTAAGGAATTGTGGTGCGGAAGTATAGTGGGGTGGAAATAAGGTGATTTGAAGGTGAGAATAATGGAATGGCTCGGATAAAAACGAAGGTGGTTCGGAGGGTAGTGGATGTACCGGAATCGGTGGTGGCGGAGATTGATGGCTCGGGAAACGGGATGGAATTTAGGAGAGTATGGTGCGGTCGATCTAAACACTTGAGCAATCTAAGTGTTTAGAAAGGTAGACCTAGTTCGTGTTCGGATATGACTCACCGTTCACGGACGAGGGTTGTCGAAGACTTGGCCGGATGTGACGCACCGGAGAAGGATCGACGATTTGAGGGAATTATCAAAAAGGCGATAAGCCCTTTGTATTGATAAAAATTCACTAAGTTCCATAGAGGCTAAGTGCCTCTTAAATAGACAAAAACATTAAAGGAAATTACTAAGTAAGAATCGTAAGCCGTCGATCAAGTTGGACGTCTAGCATCGTGAAGGCGCGAATCGGTGAAGGATCTTGAAGGCACGGATCGGTGATGTGGCGCGAGATTTGCGGCATTGCGTACCATTGGTTGTAGCCGGGTCCGGGTGCTCGGGCGCGCGCATTATCGTAGTCGGATGCTCAAGGAATGCGTCAGCGTCGTAGGTGGCGCGGTCAGGTGCGCGCGCGGGTGGGCGCTGTCGGGTGCGCTGGTGTGCGCTGCCGGGCGCGCGCTAGAAGGAAATCCCGTGATTCTCGGGATTTTCCCGATGTGTTCGGGATCTCCGAGTCTCATGGGATTTTCCGTGTCCGAATCTTCCCTTATCTCTCTAGTTGATATTTTCCCGCTAAATGGCTCCTTCCAGAAGATTTTGGCACGGCTGAAAATGTTAAGTGTCCGTGGGCTTCTTCCTTGTTGCTTGGGCTTCGGTCATGTTGGATCGCGGGCCTTAAACTTTGTCTTTCCATGACTTGGGCTTGCTCTTCTTACTCTTCTAGGTCTCTAATTGCTGAAAGAAAATGTGGCGCTCGGCCACTTATTGAAGTTGGCCGAGCCCCTTAATGGGACTCGGCATGGGCCGTGTTGGCTGGCCCGTGGGGCGCTATCTGGGCGCGGTCCGTGTCGACGTGCGCCGCGGCCGACCGGATGTGGGCGGTCTTGGCGCGTCTGGTCTTATCTTGCACCTTGTCCGTTGGCCCGATGTGGGCGGTCTTGGCGCTGTCTTCGGTGTCCGACTCGGGGTGCCACATGATGCATGTCCTCGGTTGGCTTTGATCAAGCTCCGAGGGTTTCTCCATGATAATGTTCCCTACAAAATGAGCAACCAAGTTAGTATAAACTTCTCGGTCCGATGGGCCCGAGTCTCGTGGCACATCAGGGCCCTATTTTTTGTCACACTTAGTTTTTATTTATTTCCTTCAGCAAAGTCCTTAGAAAAGGAAGAGAAGACAGCCTAGGAAGAAGAACGCACATTCCATAGGCGAGGGCACATGAAGAACCACCTCAGCCAAACATTGACCGGCCCATGGTCAAGCCTCGGCCCACCTTCGGCCCACTAGAAGACCTTGGCCAAATTCTATCGGCCACTTTACTTAAATCTCTAAGTATTTTGGTTGTTTGGTCAAGGAAAAGGACAAGGTTCAATATGGCACGGACATATCTCTAGATGTCCGAAGATCTTCAATCGGTGCCATAAAATCCGAGATCAAGCTGTTGAATCTCCATAGGATCTTCAAGCAACAACTTTGCATAACAACCGTGAAGATCCCACAACATTATAGATCAGATCAACTACTGGTTCGGTCTTTCTCGGACAAGCCACACACATGCACGAACCATTACCTGTCAACCGAAGAACCAGACAACGTGACACCTCTTTCAGACCACGGAGAGTACTTTAGAAGCCCCAGATCCAAATTGGCTCAAACCATTCTTTCAAAGGTTCAGAACTTATCCCACCGGGTGCACACTCTTGGTCAACCATGGTCACCTTCGGTCAAGACTCAAAGCCAACCGTGCCAATCCTCATGAACCGAGCCTAAAGTCAACCGGAGGCCTTCCGAAGCAATCTTAGGCATTCAAGTCATCCAAGGGCTTAGATTATCTTTCTTAGCTTTTTATCTTTTACGTTTTTAGTATTTTAGTGTAACACCTTACACTTTAATGAGAGATAGAATTTTAGAGTAAAATTGTGCATTGCACCTTCCTCCTAACCAGTTGAAGCTCCTTCCGACGTATACTTCTCTGATGAGTCATATCCGGCCGAGAATGTCACCCCTCACACGTACAATCGGTGAGTCATATCCGAGTGTGGGTGAGGCCTACCGAGGAGAACACTTTGATTGCTCAAGTGTTCAAATTGTCTAGCCACCTTCAAACCAAAACTCTAAAGAGTCCATCCCATTCCCCGAGCGATCACCCTTTATCTCCACAAATCCGATTATTTCGATCCACCGAGTCATCTTCATATTTCACCGAGCCATATTCGTTTTCATTCGACCATTCCCCATATTTTCCATCACAATACGCTTCCGCAACCCAATTCCACAAAACGCACGAGCCAAATTCATGTTTGCCGCACACAACCCAAATTCGAGCCCCGCGTGCGCGCATTCTTTTGATAAAGATGCGTTGACCCGCAAGTAAGACACATCATCTTGGTATCAGAGCAAAGGTTTGATTTTCCGCACCCCCACAAATTTTTCTTTCACATTGCTTATGATGACACGAAGCGGTGCCGTTCACAACGCCGGCCGTGATCAGGCCACGACGAGTGAACAAACGATGTTCTCCAAACCACGAGAACCCGAGCACGACAATCAAGAGCAGCTTGATGCAATTAACCAGAGGATGGACGCTATGCTGCAAAGACTCGATGATATTGCCGAGCAAAATCGCGCGCAACCCGCGCAACGACACACGCCGCCACCAAGGCGACGACACAGACCCGGCCACCACCGAGAACTCGGGCGGGTCTGACGAGGAATTTTTCCCCGACCATTATTCAGATCGAGATAAAGAATGGAGGTTGCTGAAGTTAAATATTCCATCTTTTAATGGCGCCTCCAATGGAGATAAAATTCTCGATTTGGTTGAAAAGGTCGATAAAATTTTTTACCTTTACAACCATTCCGAGAAATTGAAGGTACAATTGGCATCCTTAGAGCTTACGAACTATGCAAGTTTATGGTGGGATAGCCTCCGAGCACAAAGGAGGAGAGACCGAGAAGGAGAGGTCACAACATGGCGTGCCATGAAGGATCTCATCTGAAAGAGGTTTGTCACGAGTCACTATCGTCAAGAGCTCTTTTTTACAATTGCAAGGATTGAGACAAGGTAATTCTTCCGTGGATGAATACCTTACGGATTTTGAGACACTTTAGATTTAGTGTGATTTTGCCGAACCCGAGGAGCAAATTATGGCGCGGTTCACTCGAGGCCTACATCGTGACATTGGTGATGAGGTAGAGCTACAACCTTTAGAGTCTTTTGATACCCTCATTCAAATGGCTCTAAGGGTGGAGAGACAACTAAAGAGGAAGGGTAAAGTCATAAGTCAATGCACGGCACCAAAGGCGCCAACACAATACCGGCCCGAGCCAAGGACCAAGGATACCAAGACGAGACACAGACGCCAAACCATAGGACTCGGTAGGCGATCAACCAAGGACCCGAGAGATTCGGTGTTTTAAGTGTCTCGGACGCGGACACATAGCCGCGCAATGTCCAAATCACCGTGTCATGACCATTCTCGAAGAGACCGAGGAGGTCGTTAGCGAGGACGATCTAACCTTCAAAACGGTCGTCCGGATTCCTCTCCTAGTTTTTGTCTACAAACTTGAATCATCCATAACTTTGTCTACATAACTTTGAATTGAGTGATTCAAATGGCTATAGATCACTCAAAGAGTCTAATTTAACTCTGATGAAGAAAACAAACTCCAATTCGTAACACATATTGACCGAATCTCCAAAACCCTAACTTTATGCATAACTAACCGATTTCACAGCAATTAACATGAAATCATTCATATTTATCCACCAATCCAACCAATACCATCATTTTATCATTACTGAACCTAGAAGAACTTAAGAGGATAGAAAAATTACCTTGAACTCCAGTCCAATGAAAGCCTTAGAGTTTTCCGCTTCACCTCTCTTGAGATAACTCACTTTCTCACTCTTTTCTCTCACGAAAGCCTCTTTTCTTTCTCAATCTCACTCTTCAAGACATGAGAACTTAAAGTAAAATAGGGAGAATGAGTCGTGCTGGTAGGGAAATGGCAGACCATGCCTTCTTATCTCTTGTTTAAACAAAATCAACCTTTTCTTTACGTCCACCGATCAGATTCCTCCAGGTTGTTGCTGACTTTTCAATTCAAATCATGAAAGGTGTCGACCGCCAAACCTCTTGCGGTCGACCGTTTACAAGGTGTAGACCACTAACCCATTTGAGGTCGACCGTTTGGCAAGGTGTCGACCACCAATCTCTTGCGGTCGACCGTAATAGAAGGTGTCGACCGCCAAACCTCTTGCGGTCGACCGTTTACAAGGTGTCGACCGCCAATCATCTGCGGTCGACCGGATCTTACATGAAGGTAGTCTTTTAGCATATTTAAACCCAACTTACTTCATTAATTTACTTAAACCTAGCAACCACCAAACAATGGACTTCAAACAAACACCAATCAAACTCAAACACTTGGGTCGGTGCACGGTGTGATATACCCCAAATAGAGTATTCTTATTCTAATTGTTAATGATCGTAACCAATTCACGTGTTTCCAATTTTCCAACCTTTCCGAATAACTTTATCTTATATACCCCTTGAACATTATTCTCTTTATCACCTTCAACCTACTCATTTACTAATATCCACAATACCTTAATACCTCAAAATATAACCAACATTCATCCAATAATAAGAATCTTTAACACTTAAATCTTAAGGTCACAAATTTTAAAAAAAATAAATGATTGTTACATTGTACCCTCCTTAATAAAAATTTTGTCCTCAAACATCTCTGGATATTTTTCCTTCATTTCTTATTCTCTTTCCTAGGTGGCTTCCTCCACGTTATGATTTCGTCATAGAGCTTTCACCAATGAAATTTGCTTATTACACAACACCTTGATTTTCGTGTCCAATATCCTTATTGGCTACTCCTCATAACTCATAGTTGGCTCTATTTCTATCTGTTTTGCTTCCACCACTTGGGATGGATCACAAATGCATTTCCTTAACGTTTACACATGAAATACATTGTGAACGCCGGCCAAGTTTTCTGGTAATTGCAACATATCGGTCATGTTTCCCACTTTCCTCAAAATGTTAAATGGTCCAATGAATCTTGGTGTTAACTTTCCCTTCTGTCCAAACCTCATCATACCCTTGAATAACGAAACTTTCAAAAACACTTTATCTCCTTCAATCCCAATTGCATTAATTAACTCAACCTTCTATTTCTCCTTCTTTTAATTTAATCGACACATCTCTTCATCATCATCAAATCTCAACTACTCTACCTATACAAACCCTTCATCTCTTTTCAATCTAACATCAATCCTTCTTTCCCTTCATTAATCAATCATCATTCAAACATAACTCACATTCTATTATTTTCTAAGTCATTCAACTGTATTAAACTATTGATTTATTTTCATCCTTCTATATTTGTATCCCAATTTAACCTTTGTTCAGCCTCCAACATTCAACTTTTACATTCAAACCTAAACTCCCTATACCATTTTCATTTCCTTCACTTAATTGGGATCCATATGAACTTTTTCGACATCGATGTGAAACCTACCTGGTATAATCCTTGCATAGTTGAAAATTCTCAATTTGTATGCTGCTCTTTCAATCTCAGTTATAATCAAGACAGATCCAACAACTTTTGGGATGAGTCTTCCTCAACCAAACTTGAGTCTTGGCTAAGCTAGCATAGCCCTCATCTTGGTCTCGTGACACAAAAAATCTTTTTCCTAATCATGCATATTGATCCCTGAGTTTTGTAACATATTTGGATCATATAATTTGCTTCTCTAGTGTTATCTAATTTCGGGTAATTTACCCTTCTCATCATACTTCACCTTATAAAGGTTGTACTAATTATAACTTAGTAGTAATGAGTGTAAGTAAACTTCGCTAAGGGCAACAACTTGCTCTATGACACTTTGAAACTTTAACACTCATGCTTTCACCATGTCTTCTAAATTTGGGTTGCCCTTTTGATTCGTCTACCGGTTCGGGGATGAACCGTCGTTCATATTTCTAAACTTTTCTCATGGTCTTTCCAAAACAATGGAGATTGAGATTCTGAGTAATCTTACTATCTTTTATATATGCATCTCCACATACTCGTCCAAAATGTTTGAAACATTCAACTTGTCACGTCCATAAACTACTGGTGCATTTGTTACTCTAACAGATATCTTCTAAAAACTCATAATGTTTATATTCTTCATGAATGTCATCTTGAAATATCGTCCATTTTGATCGAACAAGTTGTCAATCTTTGATGACATACACTTATCCCTTATCGTTAGCTTACTTAATTTCATCATCCTTGAATTTGTTCTTGGTTGTTACTTTTTCATTTAGGAATAGTTTCTCACTAGACGCCCTATTCTCTTTGAATTTAATAAATCGTCATGTGCCGTCATCACATTTTCCAAAATGTCTCCTTTAAGTCTATGGCATAACTTGGCTTGAGAAAGACCTTAAAATTACTTTTTGCTTTACCTCCTTTGAGCTTATTCTCACTTGATCCTTTTTGTTCTTCTCAGTGGTTGTCATTCTTTACTTAATTGGGGTATTATTGGTTCAAAGAATTTCTCATCAAAGATTTTTTATATCTCATAAACCACATCTAAATTTCCAATATTCTTGGCCACCACATTAGCATGATTAACAATCTTACTACCAGCTACTTTAACTCCTCTATAAGTTTCCAACTTTAGACCTTGAATATAGTGGTACACTTTAAGTTTTTCTTTACTCACTTAAGTGTGGGGCAAATTTTGATAAACCTCAAAACGTCTTCTAGATATATTTGTCCCTTACCTCCTTAACTAGTTCTTCTCAAAACTCTTACATTCAATCTTCTAGATTTACGAGACTCCCTCTACTTGATACTATAGGCATATTTTAATTACTTTCTGTCTTTCTCATTTTAAATCTTGTTTCCCTTGTCCAATCCATAGCAAGAACGTCTTTGTCACTGGGGTATAAATCGTGGTAGTTTTTTGAAGCCTCGTACTTACCAGATATATTCATCCTATAATTAGTAGCTCTTACTTCGTTTTCGTGAGTATATTTACTTCCAACTAATCTGTCAACATCTCCTTATTTAAATGAACTATAACTTTCCATTGACTTCAACAAATCCATGTTTTTATGGAAATTCATGTATGGATACAGGATGACTAGAAAGTTCATTGTGAAACTTCAATTTTTCTTTTCTTCCATAGTCATGCTCACTTGAGACATTTTGTAATCTTGGGGCATCTTACCTACCACTTCAACATGGTTATCCGAAGCATCTACAAATCGACCATCTTGCTTTACTGAAATTTTTGCTCTGCCCAAGTCGCTGTAATCAAAATAGAATTCCTAGTACATGTAGGATGCCCCTCCATCATAACACCTCTTCCCAAACTTGCATATGACCATGTTATGTCTTGTCTCTCCACAGTTGCGTCCATAATTGTAGGTTCCCATTACTCATCCTTGCTATGTTCAAGACCATAACTCATTTCAGTATGCAAGTGAGTCATTCCATTTAAGCTCCCTTGAGCATATTCATGAGCATGATTTGTTGTTCTGCCTAGTCTAGAGTAAAGAAAATCTTCATACTCATTCCTAGGACTAAAAACACCTCGTTGATGCTAATCAGCACTCCTATTTCTTTCAGCAGAATCTACTGGCCTTGGCTTATATTCGTCTCTTCTCCTCAAAATTCATGTCAAGATGCAATCCTTCCTTTATGGACTTAAACTCCCCTCTTCAGCCAACACAGGATCTGTGGACTGTCCATCAAACGTTGGAGGATTCATTTTCCTAAATCTCTCACAGCTCAGCCCTCTGCATTATTGTTTCATCCATTTCCTTGTTCTTTTTATTAATCGTTCACTCCAATTGTTGAGACTGTCGATTAACTAACTTTGTCAACTGTCGAACAACTTCAATCATATCACTTTTGTCCCCTTTACGTCCAGCGGCAATAGTACTCTAATCTTGAACTAACAAAAATTCATACGTACATTTAGAAATTTACAAAAATTTAAAAAAACAACTTACAGTGAAGAGAACATCTCTGTGAAGCTTGCATTGTTAAGCAGTCTATAGAAACAGTTTTAAAACCCGGTGCGCTCTGATACCAACTGTAACATCCCTTTTTTTTTCTTTTTCTTTTAAAAGCTTTTCATTGAAAATTCTTTTATAAAACTTATACATATACATTTGTACATACATAGCGGAAGCTAACATTTCAAATCACACTTATAAGTAGTTAAACATAGGTCATATTCTCAAAATATAAAACTTTACAAACACTACATATTTGTAATTCAAAATAACTTTTTGAAAGTTCTCTTCAAAACACGTGTATTTTAGTAAGCTTACTCCACCGGTCAAAATCTCGCTTAACAACAACAAGGCTCCACGGAAGATACTCTCCTCCTTCTTCATATTTAATCCTTAGGTGATATTTCTTCAACATTCAAGTCATCACCTACATTACAAAGTCTAACTAATGAGCCTAAAGCTCAGTAAGTAGTGCAAATAAAACATGAATGATGTAATGAATGATATGATTTAAAACAATGCAGCTTATTTCATTTTCGTGGTGTGGATCCGCCCTCATTTGACGACCATCCACAAAACTTGATTTTTGGGTTTACATAACGTTTATCATTCGGAGATATAACAACCTACCGCACAACCCCATTGGGCTCACGGTAGCAGGGACCCATAGCCATTGCCGAGGACGTCTTTATTCTCCTATATCGTAGATTATTTCATTTTCGTGGTGTGGATCCGCCCCCCATATGACGACCATCCACAAAACATGATTTTAGGATTTATGTAACGTATATCATTAGGAGACATAACAACCTACCACACAACCCTATTGGGCTCACGGTAACATGGACTCATAGCCATTGCCGAGGACGTCTTTATTCTCCTATATCGTAGATGTCTTCATCGAATCAATAGAGATATTGCGAGGATGAATGTAGGCATCAAAGACCCTCATGGGCAACCTAACACTCAATCTGTCATCCCCCTACGATTCACTTATTATAATTTATAGTCTTCATGCATAAAAATTCATTTTTCGTTGTCATTCGTGGATAACATGATGCATGATGTCCATAACATGTCACATACAATCCTATCCTTAATGCAAGACAATCTAAGCTAATCCAAACAAAAGTCATATAAACATGTCAATAAAGAAATCCCACAGAAATCTTTCAATCAATCAATACAAGGCACACAAACAATCCTCAAATGACTTGAGGTCGGTGTATTGTGCATTACACCCCAACAAGTCTATGATTAATTAAAAATCATAAAAATACATAACATTTGCAATGTAGACCTCTAATAGGCCAAACGCATGCAACACATACTTACTTTGATTTCTGATGTCTTTTGTTTTAACTTGGCAATGCACACTAGAAGCTTGAGAACCTATATTGTCAAACCATTCAAATAAGTTTTTATACAATAAGTAACTATTTTCATTACAACCTCCAAAATTCATAACTTCCTCTATATTGATCCATTTACAATGCTCAAGGTGTCAAATTGTTCCTAAGAGTCCACTATAACTTCTTAGAAGACACCAAATTCAGAAAATGAGTGTATGAATTGCTTAAAATCCATAACCTGTCGACCGAAAAACAAGGTGTCGACCGCTGCTAAAAAACAGAGAGCATCCCTTTTAAAAATCGTGATCAAAATGGACGATCTAACCTTCAAAACGGTCGTCCGGATTCCTCTCCTAGTTTTCGGCTACAAACTTGAATCATCCATAACTTTGTCTACATAACTCCGAATTGAGTGATTCAAATGGCTATAGATCACTCAAAGAGTCTAATTTAACTCTTATGAAGAAAACAAACTCCAATTCGTAACACATATTGACCGAATCTCCAAAACCCTAACTTTATGCATAATCTCCAACACCAATTCACGTGTTTCCAATTTTCCAACCTTTCCGAATAACTTTATCTTATATACCCCTTGAACATTATTCTCTTTATCACCTTCAACCTATTCATTTACTAATATCCACAATACCTTAATACCTCAAAATTTAACCAACATTTATCCAATAAAAAGAATCTTTAACACTTAAATCTTAAGGTCACAAATTCTAAAAAAATAAATGAGGGTTGTTACACGAAGCTTCCACGGTCTCGCCAACTTCTACCGGTGGTTTATTAAGGGGTTTAGCACCATAATGGCACCACTAACCGAGCTTACCAAGAAAGGGAAGGAATTTTCTTGGTCAAAACTTTGTCAAGCAAGTTTTGATCATATCAAGGCATGGCTTTGCAAATCGCCCGTGCTCACCCTTCCGGATTTCACAAAGGCCTTCGAGGTAGAGTGTGATGCCTCGGGAATGGGCATTGGAGCGGTCCTAGTAAGAGGGCCACCCGGTGGCTTATTTTAGCGAGAAACTCAAGGGTGCGACCCTTAATTACTCCACCTATGACAAGGAGCTATACTCCTTGATCTGAGCCATTGGAGTATGGCAACATTACTTACTCCTGAGAAAATTTATCATCCACACGGACCATCAAGCTCTTAAATTCATCAAGGGTCAAGGGAAACTCAATCGAAGGCATGCCAAGTAGATTGAGTTCTTAGAAAAGTACCCGTATATTATTAAGTACAAGAAGGGCAACATGAACATAGTGGCCGACGCCTTATCACGGAGGAGCGCCCTTTTTACCGAGCTAAAGGTTATATTTTTTTGTTTTGATTGGATGAAACTTGGGTATAAGGATGACCCAGATTTTGGCCCACGTTTTGAGGCTACAATTAAAGGTGAATTAACGGGTTATCATGTGACTGACAGATACATCTTTTTTGGGACGTACATCACTTCGTGGAGCGGTGCACGGTGTGCAAAAAGGCAAAAAACTGGACTTTGGCCCAAGGACTATATTTACCACTCCCGATACCGGATCACCCATGGCAAGCACTTAGCATGGACTTTGTTCCCGGCCTTCCCCGAACCAACCAAGGTAAAGATGCAATTATGGTGGTGGTCAACCGGTTTTCGAAGATGGCCCATTTTATAGCATGTTCCAAAATGGCCGAGGCTCCAGTCATAGCCGACCTCTTTTTCAATGAAGTGGTCCAGCTACACGGAATGCCACATTCCATCATGTCCGACTGAGACTCGAAGTTCCTTAGAAACTTTTGGAGGACTTTGTCGACGTTCAGAGAAGTTGGTCTTCTGACAAGCGACCCGATCGACCATTGTTGCCTTTGCTTTTGACAGTCGCGGTGAGCTCGCTTGGCTAGATGGTAGAGATATGCTGTGTTGGTTGCTGGATTTCCGGTAGGCGCGCAGTTGTAGCTCGACCTTGTCTTGGCTTCGTTGAAGCAAAAAGCGCGTGAGTGGTATTTTGGGCGCGTAGGTTACTAGGATCATTCCTTTGTGCAATGAACTGTTGGTCCACGTTCTTTCTCAAGGTGTTTGCTCGAGTGGGCTTCATGTTCGTCGTGGCAAATGCGTCGGTTTCTGTACGATTAACCGAAACTAGGCATGTCATATGTCTCATCGAGCCTTTCAGTCGGTGTCTTATTTGGATACGCGGCGAATGTGAAAGTTGGCTGCTGCACCCCGCTAGGAAAATTCGATGCTTCAGTTCTTGTTGTTGCTTTTGATTGTCTTTGGCGGTGTGCATGTGTTTGTTGGTCGTTGCCTCAGATGTAGAAAGTGAACGCATTAGTTGTCGGCCTCTTCGATTGGAGAGTGTCGAGAGCTTGACCCAAGTTGGCACTAAGAACGACTGCGATTGCTTTCCTTGTTGATCCAAGAGCTTGACGTCGCCTTGGCGCCTCAACCGAGGATGCGATCCAGACGCATAGAAGGAATGCTACCTGGTTGATCATGCCAGTAGTCATATGCTTGTCTCAAAGATTAAGTCATGCATGTGTAAGTATGAACTAATTCAAACTGTGAAAATGCAAATGGCTCATTAAATCAGTTATAGTTTGTTTGATGGTACTTGCTACTCGGATAACCGTATTAATTCTAGAGCTAATACGTGCAACAAACCTCGACTTCTGGAAGGGACAAATTTATTAGATAAAAGGTCGACGCGGACCTAGTCCGTTGCTCTGATGATTCATGATAACTTGATGGATCGCACGGCCTTTGTGCTGGCGACGCATCATTCAAATTTCTGCTCTATCAACTTTCGATGGTAGGCTAGTGGCCTACTATGGTGGTGACGGGTGACGGAGAATTAGGGTTCGATTCCGGAGAGGGAGCCTGAGAAACGGCTACCACATCCAAGGAAGGCAGCAGGCGCGCAAATTACTCAATCCTGACACAGGGAGGTAGTGACAATAAATAGCCCTAAACCCTAAACCCTTAAACCCTAAACTCGTCCTACTGCCTGCCACACCCGTTCCATCCCGGCTCCATCCACCCGGCAAATTACTATTTTACCCATCATTGTATATTCTAAGAAGCTCTAACAAGAGATAAAACCTAGCATTGAAGTAGGGGAGATAATTATTGCGATCCAGCCAGATCTAGAAATGATGAACCAGCCGGTTTTTTTGGTCGCATATGGATCTAAATAAGGTAGTCGAAGCTCTAAATGAGTGTCGTCCCCACACAATCATTCGTTTCTGCAAAAAATGACATGTAGAACCTGCAGTAAATGTGTACACCTCTTCTTCTTCACTTGTTTCAGCAATTTTATCTATCTTAATTACTTCAGCTACCCACCATTGTTGTACAGGTCATGTGCTTAAATGCATACCCTTTATGTCCACTTTTTTTCCCTTGTGTGGTGGTCGTTCGAAGGAAACTTACTTCATGCATGAAAAGACAAGTGTTTGTTCAAAAAGTTTTAAGATTTTCCGGCTCGTTTGTTTGTTGCTCGCTCGTGGTTGGTCGATTT
Source organism: Begonia fuchsioides (assembly GCA_003255005.1). NCBI lineage: Eukaryota > Viridiplantae > Streptophyta > Magnoliopsida > Cucurbitales > Begoniaceae > Begonia > Begonia fuchsioides. The sequence goes on along the minus strand of QAOC01036827.1, from coordinate 9,013 downwards.
TCATGCATGTCGAGAAATTAGGCGGTGTCACGGCTCGCGAGGCTCAATTATTGTCGTAGATTTGGGTTTGACAATTACGATGTTTGGCCGAAGAATAACATCGGTATTCGAAAAGTTTTAAGATTTTTTGGCTTGTTCGTTTGTTGCTCGCTCGTGGTTGGTCGATTGTTCGATTGTTAAAAGTAAAATAAAAAGAAAATATAAACAAATTAAAAGAAACCGACAAATCTGAAAAACGAACAAAATTCAGTGATAAGGAAGGTTAGATTTTGGTTTCTCCTGTTTATTCACTCTCGGCTGTATGTCTGTGCTACAGCACATACTACAACATGTTTGACGAGAAATATATCGATGAAATCGGTGGCTGGCGTCGCCTACCTATTGGTTCTTTTTCTAAACTCCTTACAATCTTATGGCAAAGACATTGGGATTTGAAGACCTTCATAATCGATCTTATTAGTTTCCCCTTGAGCTAACGTTTTAATCAATTAAAAATGTTTAGTTAAATTACAATAAATTAATTTAACAACTCAAGCAATTCAACTACTTTCTAGATGATTTTCTAATGGCGTGTTAGAAATCATTAAGTACGTTATAATTGTAGCGTCCAACTTCTACACGATAGGAATGAAAACCTAGTTGAATTATTCAAATTACGAAATAAATACAAACCGAGAGTTCTTAAAACAAGATACTTCCAAAATCTAACCAAGATAAATTTAGTTCATGCTGAAAATAAATAGAACACAAGATAAATGTTCACAAATCATAATTGCAGCGCCTAATAAAAGATAAACGGATTCACCGTTGCTTTCTTCAAAACTTCAGTGGTGTCCCGCAAGTTCTTGAATTAGCTCCGGTTTCTCCGTTCTGTTTGTAGCAAAGCGCCGCTTATCGTTTCTGCCTTCTTCTCTTGGGTTTGCCTCCCTCTTTTTAAAATTCGTGGCAACTCTGATTCTCTCTGCTATCGGTTAGACTCTCCAAATTTAATGCAGATTTTACGGTGATTTTATGGAGATAATATTTCTCTCTCCAATCGATATTGATTTGCTATTTAAATCTCTCTGATCTTATCTCTTTTCAACTCATTGCTTTCCATATTTATCCAGCATAATTTCTGCGAAATAGGTAACCAATCTGGAAGATAAAAATATTCTCGGAATAATCAAAATTATCGCGTTTTTATTAACTTCTCGCGGATTCTGTGCTGCGGCGGGAGCTGCATCACATATTACAGAATACAACATAAAATCCCGCAATTTATTACTTGATATTGAACAATTCTCATAAATTTGATGGATATAATTAAGTCTTTTTCAATACTTAACATCGATTTTCATGCATGTCGAGAAATTAGGTAGTGTCACGGCTCGACGAGGCTAGATTATTGTCGTAGATTTGGGTTCGACAACTATGATGTTGGCCGACGAAGATCATTGGTATTCGAAAAGTTTAAACATTTTCCGGCTCGTTCGTTTGTTGCTCGCTCGTGGTTGGTCGATTTTCATGCATGTCGAGAAATTAGGCGGTGTCACAACTCGACGAGGTTTGATTATTATCGTAGATTTGGATTCGACGACTACGATGTTTGACAAGTATTTTCACTCTTTGTTCTTTTGCGTGTGAAAAGATCTATATAAACTCGAGACATGTTGTCGAATGATGTCATCACAATCTCGGTCGAGATGGCCGATATATATATGTAGCGTTCCATCTCGATAAATGCATTTCCGTAGCGGGTTGATGTTGAAATTAAGTGCAAAATTACTTCAATTTCTATTCACGACGATTAATATTGTGTTTTCTGATCAAATTAGTGCGAAAAATCTCAATAATGTAAGCATAATATCATGTAGAGTAAGAAAAATTACACAATATTGTCATGAAATTGAAATTCGATATACATTACACGACAAATAACAAAAAATCAAGTTCGTATTATATTAAATATTACTAGTTGATCTATTCATCGTGTACACACATCGACTACTTTAAAAGACATTTGGAATTAACGAACATAATTAATCGACGTGTATTTGTAACCGGACGAGTGGACGAATTATCGAACATTCATTTGAGGCGGGAAACATGTGGTTAGATTGCTATGTAGTAAAACTCAACGTCTAGGTTTTTTTTTGCTTCTAAAATAATAAAAAGTTTTATTTCTTATTAAGTAACTACTCACCAAATGTTGTAGAAGAATGCTTTGTTTTATCTTTTATTTTAATATTTTTGAAATAATATTAATTTATCTAATAATTATTTAGTATTTAGTATAATAAATAATTATTTATAATTGATTTAATTAAATGAAAGTAAAGCTTTATTAATGGAGTTATCAACAGTGGAAACGGTTCAAGGCTCCAAGCCCACAGGTGAAAATATTCGAAGAGCACCGGTTCTTGGTTTTAATGGCGAGCTAGATGCGCAGTCATGACTATATAAGAGGTGGGTGCCGGAAACATAGACTTTAATGCAAACTAGACCAAAATTGCGAAGGTTGATTTATTTTTTGGCCTGATTTAAAAAAAAGATCATAATTTTTTTCAATTAAAAAATCATAAAATTTGAACTTTGATCCCAAATAAAAAAGACTAAAATTAGGTAAAAGCTGACACAAATCATAACAATATGTTAAATAAATTCAAAAACTTATTCTAAAATCCAACCAATTACTTAACACCACACATAAATATAATAAAAAAATTTATTTTTATATTTTAATTTTAAAAAAATATAAAATAAAAAATGAAAAAAATTTGGGATAAAACTCCAACGTATTTCTTCTAGTTCAATTGTAGGATAAAACTGAAACAAATCGGCTCGTGCTCGCCATGGATTGGTTGAGCCTTAAATTTAAATTTGAGGGAGAAACTCAAAGACTAGAGATGTAAATAGAACTAAAAATGTAATAAACTTAAGGAAAGCTTATTTAATGATCTACTTAACATATTTTATTTTAGAGAGGTCTTCTTTTTTAGTATTTATGAAAAATTAATCATAACTACGACACTAACTGCTACGAGTGTCCGATGAGGTGTGTCTTAGTGCAGCCATTGAATGAGGATATGTCACTGATACAAGTTTTAAAATTTGTATGCAATACAAACAGATGTCTTGAAGCCTTGAACTTTAAAGTTGTTCATCGACTTATTGATATTTATCATATCAAATATTTTATTATCATTATTTTTGTTAATTTTAATTACTTTTGACAATTTAATTAACTCGTTTAATTAATAAATCAACAAAATAATCTGATTTATATTGTATGAGACACAAACAAGCTTACTCAAAGAGCTTAATAATAAAATGATGCAATTAATAAATAATAATTTAAAGTACAAAATATTAGTTAATAAAATTTAAAATTTCAAATATTAGTGGTAAGAATTTCATTTAGATGATAAATCGATATTTATTTTTACAATAGTAGGGAAAAATGAAATAAAAAAGTGAAATTAGTTAAAACAGCTTTAATTATGGGATTATTAATAAACTTGAAAAAAAAAACAGTCCGGAAATGTAAATTTATTAAACTATTAAAGATGGAGGAGGAGCTTGGCTCTCTTTTACCCTTTCTTCCATTTTCTTCGTCCGCGTTATACGCGTCTCTTGGTCGTCTGCGCTGCTACAATCCCATTCCATGGTTATTTCATCTCTGACTCTCTATAGATTCGGTCCTTAATCGAAGCATTCTACCAAGGCAGTTCAGCACTTTTCGGTCGCTTGCTGTCTTCCAACCCTAGGGCTTTGGTGCCCTCTTTGATTCGGTGCAATCGCCATGGCGAGAATTTACGACATCTGGGAGAGGCTTGTGCGAGAAACATTGAAGAGGGAAAAGCTCAGGAGTGCTGGCCAAGGTCATGAAAGAACTTCCAGTGGTATTGCCGGATTTGTTCCCCCATCGCTCGGTAAAAGCACAGACATCGAAACGATTTTACTTACAGGCTGCTGATGAGATTCAATCGGAGGATCCAAATGTCGCGAGAATTTGTAAGCATTTTTACTTTAATCTGTACCGACCGATGTCTCAGACTCTCAGTTTTCTGCGTTTTCCATCCCTTCCTTATGCACTAGTTCGATTAATGCGTCTTCTAATGCGTGAACTTAAATCATGTTTCTTTATCTGGCTGCACTTCAAAGAGCAGTCTACTTTTGCTAGAATCTGTAACTTGCTGTTTGTACTTATGATTGTTTCCATTTAAGCATTGTGAATGTGTTTAGCTAGCATGATGTATAAACGTCAAAGTCAAATGAAGTTTTCCTTACGGGTTGGTTCCATCGCTTTCTACATTAAGTGGATAATGTGATCAGACATGCTTCTGGTATGGCTTTCCATACGGTTTGGTTCCATACACACGTCATATTTTCTCCATATGAGTGTCCTCTCTGTAAAGGCCATAAATTTAGCATTTGATGTGAGTTTAAGATCAACCATTTGGAGATGATTCTTCTCAGTTTTCAATCTTTTGTCGACCTCTCACATTGTCTATCGCGAGGTTTCTTCACCATGCCTTTAGTTGAAAGTTTGAAATAAGATGCTAATACTTTCTGGATCTAGATTTTTTTGCAAGGGTCATCTGGTAATGTTTAAAGAATCTAATAAGAATCTAATAATCTATGTTTTCTGTTCCTGTGTCTTATTTTATGTTTTTTCTGGTCAACTTTCCATTTTAGTGTGTGAGCAGGCATATAGAATGGCACAAAACTTGGATCCTTCTAGTGATGGTAGAGGTGTTCTCCAGTTTAAAACTGGTTTGATGTCGGTTATTCAGGTACCTTTTTGTTCTCCACCTCATAAAGATAATTATTTGAATCACTTTCTTTCCTTGGAGAGAATTTCTTGGACAGATTGTGATTTGATTTATATTCATGTTTTGGTTGGGTTTTCTCCCTTTTAAGTCATTTTCATAATTTGAGTTTTAAGTTATAACATGAAGTTTTTGTTACAGCAAAAAATTTCCAAGAAAAATGCGCGAAATCGTAATATCGAATACTTGTGGGAGTTTTACCGGCGCTATAAGATTCAACACAGAGTGGATGATCTACGGAGAGAGGAACAAAAAATGCGCGAATCTGGAGCAATGAGTGCTAATCTAGGAGAGTATGATAACTTCTATTGCTAATTTGGGAGATTATGACCGTTTGTTTTTCTATGAGTTGTTTGCTATCATATTGACTTTTTTATTTATAAATATGATGTCTTTATGTTACAAGTCGTGATTTTGTTTTCAACTTAATTCAAATGTGGCTATGTAGATCATTTTTCATATGTAGATCCTATCTTAGTGTATTTTGGACACTGTTATGTACTAGAAGTGTAAAAACAAAGTGACCTAGAGCTGGTGTATGAGTGAACTATTTAGGAATGTAAATTCCAGTATTCTCGAGCTGATTATTTGAAAAAAGCTTTTTGGTTAGATTTGAAACATAACTTGTCCCCATTCCATTGTTTAAAGCCTCATATTTCAATTGTATTTTCAATCTTCTGAAAATCAATATAACACTGCGATTCTTTAGTAATAAAATTTGGTTTGTAAATTGATGAGTGTTCATATTTATATTTATGTTGTTATAATCATTCTGCAATTTATGAAGTATTTTCTTGTCTATTGAAAAATTAAGTATTTATTGCTAAATGCATGGTTCAGTTAGTTAGACAGGCATGCTGGGTTGATAAAAAACTCTTGATTTGTTTGCTGTTTTAAAGAACTTGTTGCAATTACCGATTAAAAAGTTGAAAATTTTTCCTTAGGTTTCATCTCCTTATTTTCTAAAACATTCATGTCACATTTTCATGTTTTTCTAAGCGTGCACTAAGTATTAAAGGAAAATAGTCCTTGACTATTTTTATGTTCTTTGTGAATATTGTTCTAAGTTGTGTTTCAGATTAGGACTCCAATATGGAGAAACTAAAAAAGCAATTGGTATCACGAGGGCTTTAGTTGAGGTTATGGAGGTGCTGAGAAAGGATGCAGATCCACGTGGAGTTGGAAAGCTTATTGTCGACGAGGTACTGCTCTTTAATCCGGTGTCATCTTTTTTCTCCCTTCCTTTTGTATTTTTTCAGCATGTAAACGACAGAAGTGAAAGAAATCCTCCCTTACACTAATTTCTAGAAATTAGTGAAAAGTAGTTTGCATCCTTTTTGTATCTATTACTGCTTTCATATTACATTTGTATCCTATTAAAAACAAATATTCGATGGCTAGCCCGAAACCAGTGCCACAACTTCTTTAGCTTCCAAACCTTTAATACTACTGACATTAAGTAAGGTGTTGCTACTAAAGGTAAGGATTGTTTTTCTACGAGACTATCTAAATACTCTGATTGGTGTTAGTGTGTCTTTTTTTTAAGACAACGCCTCCAGTGTGATTTGTTATTTCCTTGATTGAAACATGTTTGCCCGATCCAACTTCATTTCGATTAAGTGCAGGATTATTAACTAGAAAATAGATCTATGTGCTAAAGTTTTATTAGGAGACCTTCGGCAATTAATTAGAAACATGATAAGTTCTGGTTCATAGAATTAGCTCATCAATTTCTGTTTGATTTGCCTCTTTTATGTTACCATAATATTTATTTTTTTAGTGTTAATATACACACAGAAAACTTTTGATCATATGATATCCTTTCACTTATGAGAGGATGAAAATGAAGTAGAGTTATGAAACCTGTGAGTTGCGCTATGAGGAGATCTTAGAATTTGAATTTAAAAACAAACTAGTTTTTTTCGCTGATAGAATTTGCTAGATAAACTATATTTGGTTTGACTCTTTTATCTTACCACAAGCTTGATTTTTTTTTTGGAGTCACTTCGAACATGTGTGAGTTACAACCATTTGGTATCTTTTCATTTACGAGAGCGGAAAATGAGGATTGACTTTTATCTTTCTCTTCATTCTCCTGATCATATTTTATTTTATCCAATTTGAATTTATGTAATGAATAAGTGANGCTATGAGGAGATCTTAGAATTTGAATTTAAAAACAAACTAGTTTTTTTCGCTGATAGAATTTGCTAGATAAACTATATTTGGTTTGACTCTTTTATCTTATCACAATCTTGTTTTTTTTTTGGAGTCACTTCGAACATGTGTGAGTTACAACCATTTGGTATCTTTTCATTTATGAGAGCGGAAAATGAGGATTGACTTTTACCTTTCTCTTCATTCTCCTGATCATATTTTATTTTATCCAATTTAAATTTATGCAATGAATAAGTGATCACAAGCATTGATAAATGGTGCTTCTGGATATCATTGGACAGAAACACTTAGAGAAAGAGAAAGTTGCAGTCTTTGGTGCTCTTTTTCTTGTCTGATTTATTTGTACTTTTATTAACTATTGAATTTGCTTATGGTTTTTTCAGTTACGAAGAATAAAAAAATCTGATGCTACTTTGTCTTGGGAGCTTGCACCCTATAATATTATGCCTTTGGAGGCACCATCACTAACCAATCTCATCGCACTTTTTCCCGAGGTGAATGAATAAATTATTTTTAAATTCAATTTGAATTAAATTGTTCTTTAGTATTGATATTATCAATAATATTGGTTTAGATTTGTTGCCAGATTAGTATAGTATTCTGGAGAATATATGAAAATTTGTAATTACAAATCTGTATGGGCAGAGGTTTGAATGAGACAGTTCTTATTTTAAGTGCTAAATTTTGAAGTAAATACAATAATGTCGTATATGGTTGAATTTTGTAGGTTAAAGGAGCAATATCTGCCATTAGATACACTGAACACTTCCCTAGACTTCCTGTTGATTGCGAGATTTCAGGAGATAGAAATGCAGATATGTTTGATCTCTTGGAGTACGCATTTGGTTTTCAGGTTACTAAAAGACATCTTTCATCATATATTTTTTAATTTTGATTATTAAGAAACTTTTTCTTCTTTTAAGCGAAATAGTGATAATGATATTGTCAGGTTGGCTTCAGTACTTTATAAGCTGCCCATGTAGTTTGACTCTCTCCAACTGGAGAGATATCTTGTACATTGAGTGTAACCTACGGTTAACACTTTGTTCAGAAGTGTCTGTCTCTTCCTCTTATTGTTTACATTCCAACTTTGAAAAAAATGTAAATCTTTCTTTTATATTTTTAAATATGTGAAAAATATTTTGAGGAGTTCGTAATGGCACATTGTTTATTGGTTAAGAGTATTCTGTGCATTTAATCGATGGGCTATGATTTGGGTGTTTTTTGGTAATTTTCTTTTAATATTGGACTGATTATTTGTTATTAAGAAACAATTGATATTAACAAAGAAAGTATGTGAAAGAATTGGAGAGAGAGCTTCTCTCAGGTTATATAAAAAGGTTAGTACATTCTGGGTTAGTGCCACTGTAAGTTCCACATAACGAGGCCTCTAGTGGCTGACTTTGCAAATGGAAACTTTTTGGTTTTTTCATGTTGTCTATTTCACAAGGCTGGTGTAACTATAGGCAATATACCCTTGCTATGAAATCCGATGTGATTCTTCATGAGTAGCGGAGTTTTGAGCTCCTTTCTTTTGTATTGCATTGTGGTTTTATTCGATATAAACTGATTGACAACTTAAATATTTTGTCAATACTACCCTTGTGCATAGATTTCATTTTCTTTCCCCCGAGTTTCAACATCCTGGTGTTTATATCTAAAATGTCTGGTTTAACTAACTTGTTTTATTTTTGTTATTTTTGCAGGAGGATAACATTAAAAATCAAAGAGAGCATGTGATTCTCACAATAGCAAATGCACAATCCCAACTTGGCATACCTATTGATACCGATCCTGTGAGTCCGTCAAATTTCCAGAGCTTTATCACCATGCAAAATTTGAATGCTGTAAAGGCTAGTTTTCTGTAAATACAATGGTGAAAGGTGAAGGGTGAATGAGTGCGATTAAATAGTTAGCAAGTTCCTCTTAGATATGCCCTTTGAGCTAACAAAACAAATGGATGTTGCACTGAGTAAAAACGTGGCATATAGCTACAAATGTCTCATGCATTGATTTTTTCG
>QAOC01036823.1:0-37575 GCA_003255005.1 Begonia fuchsioides | reverse complement strand
TACTATTTTATTTTATTTTATTTTATTTTATTTTTAACGTAATTTATGTCATTTTTGTATTATATATATTGGCTGAACGAAATGAAAAGATAACAAGAGTCCACAAATTGTTCTATCTTCTATATTTTGTTTTTTCTTTTCTTTAGTACTCAATTTTCTAAATTTTGATTTCTTTCAAAGTGGTACCAGAGTTATGTCAAACTTTGAGAGTTCAATGTTGTGAAAAATATTGCTACCACAACTCACCAAGATGAACTACGACGATTGGAGAATTTGAATGCGTGCTTTACTCGGTGCAAAAAATGCATGGGAACCACTCAAAAACGGTTACGATGAGTAACAAAATATTAATTCTTCTACAACAAACTAATTTAAAGCATTGAAAGAAATGCGAATAAAGGATTAAAATACTCTCTCTTATTTCTAGCGGCGGATGATTCGAGTTTTGAGAAAATTGTTTGTGCATCAACTTCGAAAGAAGCATGAGATACTTAGCAAAAAGTGTTCAAATATGTCAATCAAGTTAAACAAGTGCGTTTTCAAACTCTACGAAGTAAGTTAGAGGCCATAAACAAGTAACGATACTTGTGTGAAAACAATAGCGAATTAACTCCAACAAAATAGAAAAACTCTCATGGATGTTAGAGTTGCGGAGAAAATTCTCCGATCATTGACAAATGATTTTGAGAATGCCGTATGTGCAATCAACGAGTCAAAAAAATTGAAAGAAATGGTCATCGATGAACTCGCGGGCTCTCTTGAAGTGCGTGAACAACAAAAGAAGAAATAAAGATGATGCCCCATAGAGGATAAGGCGTTGTATGTGCAACATAACCGAAGAAGAAGATGTGGTTGTTAAGGTTATGGTTTTGATCGCAAAAGAGCTCGTGGTCGTGAAAATAAAAATGAAGAGAAATGACAAAGGAGCCAACAAAATTGACAAGGATGAGGCTGCCTTCAAGGAAGAGATGGTCGATCAAATCGTCCGAATGTCGAATGTTACTATAGTAAAGTAGATGGCCGATCGCAAAAGACTAATATTTTCACATAATTACCTAGGAGCTTTATTGGCTATTTACTATAGTAAAGTAGATTGTACTGACCATTCTAGAAATATACATCATATACATTTTTTATCCATGTTCTGCGGTGGAAATAACACTTGATATCGTCATTGACATTTGTCTGACTTTCCTCTTTCATATCATACTCATATGAATGAATATTAGTAGTAGCCTATGCATGATCGACATCGACTTATTATTATTCTATCGTAAGTCTTTCATTGCGAGATAATTAAATGTGTGGAGGCATAAACAGTTTAATTCCGAAATCATCACTGCTATAACTGCGGTTTTCTTTCTGATTGGTGAGATATAGATGAAAATAGGCTGAGTTCTCTCTCGCATGAGTCAAGGGAGAGAAAATTACAAACAACAAAGGATGATACTGTCTATAGGTTGTGGATACTGCGCTTACATGGCAGCACGGGATTGGCGAGTAGCTGAATTATCAAATTGTCATCTTCTTGAAAGGCCAAAAATAATTGAAGGAAAACCACCATCATCTAAGATAATCCTCTTTAATCGCATTCTGTGGATGCCATTCTTCAATGTTCTTCTCATACATTATTCAACCGCAGCCCTTGGAACCTGTTGGGTGCGAATGTGTCGCTAAAAACCGCAAGTGCACAGTCAAGTAATATAAAAGATTATCGATCCCACGAGGATAATGAAATCTAATGTTTCTCTCACCTTCTTCCAATCTTATGGCAAGAACAATGAGATCCAAACACTTAAATTACAGATCCTAATCATTTACTCACGAGCTATCGTTTAAGTTAAACAAAAACGATTTTGTTAAAATTCAAAACAAATATTAACAACCCGAGTAATTTAACCAATTTCTATGTGATTTCTAATGGCGTTTTAGATCTCACTAATTTCGTTATAACTGTGGCGTCCAGATTATACACGATAAAAAATTAAGATCTAGTTAAATTAATCAAATGGCTAAAAACCGAGAAATCGTAAACGAATACTTCCTAAATCCAACCTAATAAAAACTTAGCTCATGTTTGAATTAAAAACAATGAAAAGATGTTTGATAAACATAATTACAGCACGCTAAAAAGATATAAACAGATTCACCTTCGCTTTCTTCAAAACCCCGGTGGCGTCCCGCAAGTTCTTGAATCGGCTCCGGTTATCCGTTTCAATTCGCACGGCGTGACTGCGTTTCTTCTGTATTTCGTCTATCTCCCTCTCTTCTTTTTTCTCTGAATTCGTGCTCCTCTCTTTAAAATCGTGACAGCAATCTTCTCTTTCCAAAACAGAAATCGGAATCCCTTGATTTGTGGAGATTTAACTAAATTCGGGATCCCTTGATTTGTGGAGATTTTCTTCTCTCTCCAATCCGCCAATTAAATATCTCCGATCTTATCTTTTTTCTCTTCATTGCTTTTCATCTTTGTCCAGCATAATCCCTGCAAAATAGGTAAACAATCGGGCAGATCAAAATAATCTCGGAATTACCGAAATTTACATAATTTCCTTGCTGCCCGCTGATTCTGTGTTGTAGCGTGAGCTGCAGCACTAAATACAGCTTCCAGCATAAAATCCATCAATTCATTATTCAAAGTCTAACAATTTTCATAATTTTAATAGACATAATTAAGTCTTTTTCAAGACTTAACAAAACCCTGCGAAGAAACCACTGAATAGATAGAAGAAACCCCTTGTATGGCTACATGCAACATGGCCTCCGCCGCTTCTAAGGTTACGCTGGCTTCATCCTTGCCTACAACCACTGCCTCCTCGTCAAGAGTCAATAGCGTGGCCTTCTTTCCCAACTCAGGAACCCCGGCCAGGAGGCTTGTGGTGCGCTCGTCTGAGGACGCCCTGGCTGCTACTGAGACCCCGGCCGCCGAAGCTAAGCCGAAACCACCTCCGATCGGACCAAAGAGGGGCGCAGTTGAATTTTCAGAAAATAACAGGGATAAAAAGAAGAGTAAGAGATTCAGAAACAACAGAGAGAAATTGAATTTTGTTGTATATTTTCTAGAAACGTATTCTTTTGAGAGATTAAAAATCTCACTTACATTCATCACATATTTATGCTAAAAAATTATAATTGCCTAACAATTTCTGAGTTATAAAATCTGTAACTTCCTAACTAATTAGATTTGATAAAAAACAGAAAATATTCTTTACACCCCCCCTCAAGCTCAAGGGGGAAGCACGTAGAGCTTGTCACGGAAATCACGAAATGGTAAGCCTGGTAGAGGTTTGGTGAAACCGTCGGCAAGTTGAGAACGTGAAGCAACAAACCCGACGTGAACTTGATCGGACGCTATCTTCTCACGAACAAAGTGAAAGTCCAAATCAATGTGTTTAGACTTGGAGTGTAAAATAGGGTTGAATGCCAAAAATGTTGCACTAATATTATCACAAAGGATTTTTGGAGGCCGGCTTAAAGGGAACTCAAGGTCTCTGCTAAGTTTTTTGAGCCATAACAATTCAGAAACAGCATCCGCTAAACTCCTATATTCAGACTCCGTACTAGAGCGAGAAACACTCTTTTGTTTAGAAGAGGACCATGAAATCAAATTATTTCCAAAAAAGAAACAATAACCGCCGGTGCTCCGACGATCATCCGGAGAGGAACCCCAATCAGCATCAGCGTAGCCAAGAATATTATCAGCAGTCACATCTTGATGAAAATGTAGAGCAAAAGACATAGTACCTTTGAGATAACGAAGTACCCTTTTAAGTGCTTGCCAGTGAACATCAGATGGAGAGTGCATGAACTGACTCAATTTGTTCACCGCATAGGAGATGTCGGGGCGCGTAAGATTACAGTATTGGAGACCTCCAATAAGCTGGCGATAAAGAGTGCCATCTGGAAGTGGAGAACCATCAGTAATAGACAAGATCGGGTTGGCTACCATAGGAGTATCTACTGGTTTGCAGTCAGACATATTAGCACGAGATAATAATGTGGAGACATAAGCAGCTTGTGACAAGTACATCGAGGTAGGCGAGGTTGCGATATGCATACCAAGAAAATGATGAATATTACCCAAATCTTTAAGAGCAAAACGGCTACCCAAAAATTGAATGAGAGAACATATAGTAGAATCTGAATTACCGGTTAATAAAATATCATCAACGTATATAAGCATTAGAAGCCTGATAGAACCCTTCTTGAATAGAAATAAGGACGAATCAGCATCATAATTCATAAAACCAAAAGAGAATAAAGCAGCGGAAAGTTTCTGATACCATGCCCTCGGTGATTGCTTAAGTCCATAGAGGGCTTTGTGAAGGCGACACACAAGAGAGGGTGCCAAAGGGTCAATAAACCCCGGAGGTTGCTCCATGTATACTATTTCCTTTAAGTCACCATGTAGAAATGCATTGCTCACATCTAGTTGTTTAATCGTCCAAGAGTTAGAGAAAGCCATAGAAAGCACTAAACGAATAGTTGTGTGTTTAACCACAGGACTAAAAGTCTCAAAATAATCGATGTTCTCCTGTTGATGATAACCTTTGGCAACTAGACGAGCTTTGAATCTGTCCACAGAACCATTGGAATTAGTTTTAACTTTAAAAACCCATTTACACCCAATAACTGAAGCATCAGGGGGCAGAGGTACAAGTGACCAAGTATGGTTGCGAGACAACGCATCCATTTTAGTTTTCATCGCAGATAACCAATGGGGGAAGCGAGCTGCCTGGCTGTAGGTTGTTGGTTCAAAGGTAGGAGACAAGTCGGTGAGCCAGATTTTAGGTCGAGAAATGCCAGATTTTGATCGGGTAGTCATAGGATGAGAGTTGGGTGGACCAACAAGAGGTGAAGTTGAAATAGAGGTGGGCATGTCACAAGAAGCTGAAGGATGAGAATCAGAGTGAGTAGGAGAAGAAACAACAGAAAGTGGTAACGAACCAACAAGTGAAGAAGAATTGTGAGATGGAAGAACATGTGACTCAATAACAGGAGAAGAAACTGTAGGGAGAATAATAGGGTTAGACTGGTGAACAGACTCAGTAGGAGATGTATGTGGCAGAGATGTTTTGTACAGAAAGGATTGTTCATGAAACAGAACATGACGGGAAATGTATAAACGACTCGAAGATGGACAAAAACACAAATAGCCCTTATGATTGGATGAGTAACCGAGGAATACACATTGACGAGAACGAGATTGAAGTTTATTTGCATTATAAGGGCGAAGATTTGGGAAGCACGCACAGCCAAAGACCCTTAAATGCAAATACGACGGAGATTTTGAAAACAAGAGAAAGTACGGAGAATTTGATTTCAAAACCGGAGAGGGTAAAATATTAATAATGGAAACAACGGTTTGAAAAGCAAATGACCAGAATTGTACTGGAAGACCAGCATGAAAAAGCATAGCAAGACCGACCTCGATAACATGTCTGTTTTTGCGTTCAACTCGACCGTTTTGAGCCGGAGTGTAGGGGCAAGAGATACGATGATGTATTCCTTTGGACATAAATTTTTTTGAAAGTGGTCGAAATTCTCCTCCCCAATCGGATTGAACGCATTTAATAGTGGAACGAAACTGATTTTCAACATAAGTGCAAAAATTAATAAATGTTGAAGAAACCTGATCCTTAGATTGTAACAAAAACAGCCATGTAAATCGACTAAAATCATCAATTATAAGTAAGAAATATCGAAAACCATCCACAGATATTGAGGGAGCAGGACCCCATAAATCTGTGTGTATAGTCTCAAAAGGAGCTGAAGCTCTGGAAGATGAAGTTTTAAACGGAAGACTATGACATTTGCTAAGTGGACATGCAACACATGGGAGCATCGACTTGACTCTACTGGAATTGAAATCACAAGACGAAATAACAGATTCCAAAACAAGCAAAGAGGGATGGCCGAGTCGATTGTGCCATAGAGACTGGTCGACAACGGAGGTGGATAGTGCAGAGGCTTGATTGAAGAAATCAGAGGTGGAGTAGAGGCCATTAACAGCTGGGCCGTGCAGAAGCACCTCCTGCGAATTGAGATCCTTGATAGTGAAATAGGAAGGAAAAAATGAGACACAGATGGAATTGTCATTGCATAATCGGTGAACACTCAATAGATTGTGCGAGAGATAGGGAGAATGAAGTGTAAGAGGTAAGGATAGAGATCGACCCGAAGGGGTGGGGACTGATGACTGACCTACTGCGGCAATCGGAATGGTCGCACCATTGGCGACTGAGATATGTTCTGTCCCGGTGTAGGGAGTGACCTGCTGAAGAAGAAACTCATCGGGGGTGAAATGATTCGTATCCCCCGAGTCGAGATACCAGGGAGAAGCTCGAGAATCCGATGGTGCAGGAGACGGGACCGGAGCTAGGGCATGCGATGGCCGAGTGAAGGCTGCCATTGGTGTACTGGGCTGGGGCGCCGGAGTGTTGGGTCGGCTTTGAGAAGAGTATGCCAGATTGGTCCTATGGTAACAGACCGCAGCAGTGTGACCCAACTTGCCACAGATTTGGCATCTGGGCCGAAAGCCGCTCGGTCCAGCGGGTTTGTTTAACCTCCAGTTCTGAGACGATCCACCACGTCCTAAGATCCCAAACGAAGACGATTGATGTTGAGGACGAAAATAAGTCGGCGACAGTGACCGAAAAACAGGCATTGTGACTGCGTTAGCCTGAGGCAGCGAGAGAGAAGACATATGTAGAGGAACAGAATTTTGCTTTTCCAAATGCACTTCATAATTGAGCAGCAGACTGTGGAGCTCATCAATGGAAGTTTCTGTTGGCCTAAGAGAGATTGCCGTCACAAATGGATTGTATTCGCCGCCGAGGCCATTTAATAGGGCCACAAGCTGATCCTTCACAGCTACTGGTTCGCCGACAGCCGCTAAACTGTTGCATATTGAGGTTAATTTGTTAACATAATCAGTCACAGTGAGGCCTCCTTTGGTCAGAGAGTGGAGCTGGTTTCTGAGCTCATTAAGGCGAGCAAGAGAGGTAGAGGAGTGAAGGCGAGCAAGGCTCTGCCACATTTCAGAGGCGGTAGAGAATGAGATAAGTTGTGGTAGGATGGAATCAGAAACGGAGGAACACAGCCAGCTCATTACCAGTCTGTTGAACCGTTCCCAGGTCGAAAAATCAGGGTTGATTTGGAAGGTAGTATTGTCAAGATATTTAGGAGGTGAGGAAGATGAAGGTTCCAGGAAGATTTCTAGGCCATTGGAAATTATCACGTTCAGGAGAACTGATTTCCAGACAAGGTAATTCTCGTTCGTAAGTTTAACAGGGATATGCTGATTGTGTGAGGGAAAGGGGGGAAAAGAAAATGGCTGAGAGGGTTGAGGTTGAGGTGGGTGAGTTGGGGAAGAATTACCTGTTGCAGATGACGCCATTGGCTCTGATACCAAGTTGAATTTTCAGAAAATAACAGGGATAAAAAGAAGAGTAAGAGATTCAGAAACAACAGAGAGAAATTGAATTTTGTTGTATATTTTCTAGAAACGTATTCTTTTGAGAGATTAAAAATCTCACTTACATTCATCACATATTTATGCTAAAAAATTATAACTGCCTAACAATTTCTGAGTTATAAAATCTGTAACTTCCTAACTAATTAGATTTGATAAAAAATAGAAAATATTCTTTACAGGCACCAAGGTATGCTTTGTTTTTCTTTTCCCAAGTTTCAAACTGAAGAAATCAAGTATCGAGCATGTTTTGAATAATGATATTAACATTTACTAACAGGTGAGAATCCTGCGAAAAGAGTCCTATTGGTTCAAGGATGTTGGATCTGGTATAGCCGTCGATCAGGTCAGTCTATCCTCTTGCACTGTCGTTACACTGGTATAAAAGTTAGGCTAATTATCTCCCGATACCATAAAGTATGGTATTGCCGTCGATCAGAGACAGCCAGTCTTCAGCTCGCGCTCGCAGTCGGAATCCAAGATGGCTCCGGTCGCCTCTCCTGGCATTTGCTACTCCTCGCTTCTCCCAGACGTGAAAGATGCCCATCGGTCTCGCTCTTTGTCGCCCTCACCTGACCATCGATCTCGTTCTCCGGTCGCGAAGGGCCGCTCTCTTCTCTTCGATGGTCGCTAAGGTTCTATCATGAAGTGAGGGGTGTATACAAACAAATTAAAATTAAAAATAGAAAAACGTTAAAATTAACTGAACCTGACAAATAGATGACTGTTGAAAATAACCTAAAGTTTAAGGTGCCAATAAATATAATTGAAAGTTCAATGAGCCAAATGATAAAAATTACCCTGAAAATTAAGATATCTTTGATTTAAACACTTTTTGAACTCCCCAACCTGTCCTTTTTATATACAATAGAAGAATATTAATCCTCCATGAACGACCAAGAATAATTTAAGAGTGTATGGTCATGTTAAAATATGTATAATCTTGTGCAAAGTTAAATTTTCTAAATATATGTTGAACATACGTTTTGGTCATGCAATGAATAAGTGCATGGTGTATGTTTATGGGATAATTTGAATAATCTCGTAACAACTTTAACATTTATGAATATGTTGAGTATAAGATTATTTCCATGAACTAGTCTATGTGGTTAACTCTCCATGAATATTGCAGGATCCAAATACTCGATATCCAGTCGTTGTTCGGTTTCAGAAAGTGAACTACGCAAATGTCTCGACAAACAACTATGCGCTACATGAGATTAAAGAAGTTTGAGTCGGGAGATGAGAGTGTGTGTTCCAACTGAAATATATGTCAAATACTTCTCTTAGAGTTATATTTTTTTAGATTCTCTCATTCTCCACTGTTCCTAGCTCTAGCTCTCGAGCTTTATCTCCAAACACAACTACAGAGATCCTTCTTCATTTTAAAGCCAAAAATGAAAGGTCTACTCTTGGACACATGGCGTTGTGTTCAAAAGAAAACTGCATTCAAAACTTCCAAATTTATAATACAAGTATCAAAATAGAGACAAATCTAATGTAATAATTGTATGTGTATTAATGTTTTTACCAATTACATTTGCCAACAAGTTTTGTGCAATAGTTTATGTTAATTGTTGAAAAGTAAAGCTGTCAACACAATTGATATTATATAAAAAATAACATAGTTTCACTGGAAAACAAAACAAACATCAAATTCAGACAAAGCAAAGGAACATGCAAACTCACAATCAAGCTAACAAAGTACGCTAACCACAACTAAGGCAACTACCTACATTCTTTTTAACACAGCCAATCATGGCAGCACTGAAACTATAGCTTTTTTTTTTGCTCCAAGTACAATATTATATGTTTTGTGACGGAGCTCTCACGGATTGTTCTTGGATTTACAGCTTAAAATATATTTTACTGTATAAGATGAGTAATGCAAACCTCGAATTTTTGAGAATCTCAAATCCTCAATCTCACGAAGTTCACATAATCATCTTTAATTCAAGAAACATATAGGAACTAGACCGTAATCAACGAACTCGATGAAACTATAGTTATCAAACAGGAGTTTGAGTCGGACCAAACTTGTTAATAAAAATCAAAGCTAACAAGCGAGATTCTAAGCCTCACTTGAAAGATAACAATGCTCTTCGCAAAGAACAAAAGATAAATCTTCTCTTAAAACATTCAAATCTTTATTCAACGAAAATTAGCTTAAGATGATAGTCTTGCGCCATTATATAGGCCAAACACAAACACTAAAATAACAAACTAGTTACAAAATTTAAATAGAAATAACTATAAAATCGTAGGATAGTTATCCCTAGGTTGTTAAACAATCAAGTCAAAGTTTAAACGAAATTTGATTGGATTATGTTAGATAATATCTTGTTTAAACTTGAATTGAACAAATTTTGTTTGATAAGATCTTTTGAATTTTAATGTATTCAAAGCTACATGAGATTTTCAACCTCCTTTGCTTCAACTTTATTATCTTCAATATATTTAATAGTTTTTAAATCATGTTGTCGTGGCAACTATCTCTCTTGGATTCTAAAATTAATCTTTGCAAGAACTCACACATCTTCTTATATTTGAATCGTGTCATTGGACCAATAATATCTTCAAGTGGATCTTCTTTATCAGGTCTGCCCTTGTTTGCTTCATGGATCATATCATACCCTCTTGGTTCGAAAAGATTTTTCCTAGAATCTGCTGCATAACATAAAGATTAGTCACTAACATTGAATGAGACGTTCATACTATCATATTCGCTATGTGAGAGAGAGAGAAATTAATTCCAATTTTCCAAAATAACTATGACATTATATTATCATTTCTTTAAAGCCTGTTCAGCAGTGGTGTTATTTGTGAGAGATAGAGAAATTAATTTCACAGAAAAGTCGCTTTTTAACCCAACTCCTTGCCTTTAAAGCGACTACCCTCGTAAATAAAGTTTAGTTGTTATGGTGCTTTGTATGAACATCATGTATTTCATCACAAAGAAAAGCACTATTCAATTCATTGCCAACCGGATGCCAGTCTCATTGATTTCCAAATCGAATTCTCCAATTTATTTAACAATACAACATACATACACCTCATGCAACGTAGTTTGTTGCTCATGATCGCAAGGTACACACATGAGTTTATCTATGTCACACAAACAATAATATGGAGCTCATTTTCTAAAATACTTCTTAGAAACTCATTTTCATCTCCAAAAAGTGATTAAATTACCTAAACAATCCAAGGATATAAAGCCAAGAAGATTAAAAAAAATTGGACAAGCTTAAAAAATTCATTTTTCGCAGTAAGAACATATTATTTTATATTAGATAATTCAGAAGATGAGATATTTTATGCAGTCTCAAACTCCAGAATTCCAGGTTATGGCAGTTCATGGGGCAGTCAGTCTTTAAGCTTTGGCCAGCATTGGAGAGCGGAGGTTTCTGCCCATTTAATTCTAACCCTCTTTTAACATAATTTCCATTCTTTCTTATTGCTAATTGCTCATATTAATTGCGTTAATAACCTCTAATGTATAGTTCATTTGTCAGGTATAAGGGGACACGCTAATTAATGAGCCTATCTATACCTATAATTTTTAGTATACAATAGGTGATGAGAACCATGACTATGTGAAACTTGAGACCATTCAACAACGTAGAATTGGAAACTCAAGAACACCTATGAATCAAAGACATTAAAAGAAACTTGAGCCTATCACATTAGTAGGTTTTACAATAATAACACGTAATCTATATCTATAATATATAAAAATACTTAACAAACTTTTCATTCAACTAGCCTTCTCCAACAAAATAGATCTCTAAGAGTTCACCTTTTAATATTTCGATAAAAATTCTTATGAGCTGCGCTGGATTTGTATATTGCATCCAATAACTTAACAGTGAACAAAGTTTAAGGGCGGATTTGTCGACAACCTCGCAGTTTTCGTTCATTACCCTAGATTTGCCTAACATTGTCCATTTGTTATTATGCATAACTTTTTTATATTTAGTTAATTATTTTGAAAAATGAAGTGTGGTAGAGTAGCTTGTTTTGTCGTGATTTAGTTAATCTAATGTGCAAGTATTAAATTACAAAAACAAATGGAATACCTTAACTATTGAACACATTGTCTCAAAATTATTTTTTTTGTAAGATTTAATATCATAATGTAGTGGAACTAGTTGTCAACTGAGCACGTGCTGGCATAACGATGAAATATTAGATTAAGACTGCTTGCATCTCAAATGGGAATCGGAAGATGAAATTCTCTTTAATATTTCATTTGAATCTCAACTATAGTAATAAGAATATAATTATTATGGTCTTTTGCATATTTAAGTAACTTTATTAATTGTGCTCACATGTGGCTCCCTGACCTAACTTACATCATAGTTCTAACTATGGAGTCTTTAATTGATCTCTCAAGTAAGAAAATTATTAGAATAGAAATGATTTAACTGTTTCTTGCCTCTCTTTCAAATTAGATTTTGACCACGTTTCGACTGTTTCATAAACTCATGAAAAATATGTATGCCAAAATTATAAATAATAATAATACTTGAAATTTTATAGTTTATATTATCGAATAAATAATCAAAGTATTAGATGGTACATCCCTTGGTCCAAAGTGTAAATATCTAAATTAACATTGATCATGCTAATGAAAATATTAAAAAATATATATTTATAATTTTATGTTCTTATTCTGCCCTTATTAAAACTTACTAGCAAGTTAAATAATTATTTGTTTGATCAATGTAATAAACAAATATTTATAATCTACTACATTATAATAATTTAACTTAATATATCATTATTTAACACGTCAGTATATATTTTAATAAAATAAACTTAATATTATTCATTAAAAAATTAATAAAGTAAATTTTAAATCAAACTTTCTAAATCAACCTGTGTGGGTTGGTTAAACTAACTAGTATAGACCTAAAGACTAAAATCTATTTAAGCCCTAGTTGACGATCGCCTCCTAATGTGGTAACCCTCATTACACTTTTTATGCGGCTTGACACGCCATGTTGCAACCAGCCTCATATTCACGAAAGGGATCGACCACACTAGGACACGACTAATAGCTTCTTATTTTTCAAAATGCAACACTGCATGCAACGGGACGAGGGGACGAGGGTGACCGCTTCTTGGAGTGATCACCCACAACTCGTTTCTTGTAAATAGAGGGTAAGATCTCTACACATAATTTTCACTTTTTTTAAAGCTTTTTTTTAGTGTTGTAAGAGGGATGATAGTTTAAGCAGATGATTTATGATGAGATGAACACGGATTGAGAAAGAGATTATGCTCAAAATAAAGAGTTTTGTTTACTATTGTCTTAGCGAGCAAAAAAAAAAAAAGAAATAATTTTTTAATTTATATTAAATTTTATTCAGTTTTAGATCAGACTTTATCCCTTTTTTATTAGATTTTATCTAATTTTTGATCTTATCGACATACAGTTCAATTGTGGTTTCATGGTTTCTAAGAATTGAAATTTAAACCGAACTAAATCTGATTGTGTAACGACCCGATTCCCAAGACGTCGCTTACTTGGTTTCCTTACTTACTTCACTTACTTACTTACTTAGGCGTCCCCCGAGAACCGGTTTGTTACATGATTTCTTACTTACATCACTTTTTGGTGGAAAACTTTTTACTTTATTTTCTGAACCTCTCTTTAGTTTATCAAAACAGTTTACCAAAAAAACCGGAATAATTAAAAACATACATACACTCTTTGAGAATAACAATTTACTATTCCACCTTTTATCAAAATATATAAGCATTAATAACTTAAACTTACAGCAGAAGAATATAGTTCAAATACATTCATTTCATTTTCAAAACATTGGTAATCTGTCACACCAAAATAATGGCATATATTTAATTACATCTTCAAAATATTCATAACATTCAAAACATTTTTATAAAATATCTATGTGTGTCATACATCACTCCCTGTCGGTCGTTGCTCAATAAACTATATCATTTGAACACCTCTTTGCTCTAACTTCTTGATCAGTCATTGGTACAATTTCCTCCATTATATTCCCTACATTGCAAAGCCTAAACTATGAGCCTAAAGCTCAGTAAATAGCATAACTATAAAATGCAATGCATGAGTATGCTATGCTATTAAAACAATGTACATTTTCATTCACGTTTCTTAGGTTTCATAACTTCTTTATCTTTGGAAATATTACAGGATCTCAAGAACACCTCCTCCACTTACTTCAACTTCTAGTGATCGTGAGCTCACTACTTTACTACTTGAGGTGTTCAGGCTTGTAATAACCATTTACTTTACTTTACTGTTCTGATGTTCAAATTCTTAATTCATCGGAGACGAAACATAATTAGCGTCTCATACCACCAATCATATCTCGTTTACCTCCAACTACGTTGTAAAACCATGCATGAAAATAGTTCGTAGACATTTTGTAAAACTATGATGCATGACCATATGAACATGAAAACATTTCTTACATCACATTACATCACATGAAATTAAGCATACATCACCAAATATATCATGCAACAAACATGCAGCACACATCAAACAATCATCCTAATCTTTACAATGTAGTCTCACTTAAGGGCCAAATAATCTTAATGCTAACTTACCTTAGCAGCTAGGTTGAGTTGATCCACTTGAGTCTCCTTTTTAATCCAATCGATGGCTTAAACCTATAAATCATATACGGATCAGAATTTACATAAAGTCTTAACTTTTTGTCCAAATTTGAACATCTATACTTCCTCTATATTGATTCATTCCTGATGATTAAGGTGTCAAATTGTTCCTTAGAGAGTCTACTATAACTTCTTAAAAGACCCCAAATTCAAAAAACTAATGCATGTTGACTTAATTGGACAAAACAGAGGGCATTCAATGTTTAAACAGTGATTGGGTCGACCCAAACTGTAAGGGGTCGACCCATGTCGACCAAACAGAGACCGTGTGCTTTGAAATTTGAGGATCGGTCGACCCAAACTATAAGGGGTCGACCCATTTGACAAAACAGAGAGCCTGCATTTTTACATTTGAGAATCGGTCGACCCAAACTACAAGGGGTCGACCGCAGCTCTCCCCAGTTTTCGTATACTAACTTGCGACGTCCATAACTTTGTCTTCATAGCTCCGAATCGACTGATTCTAACGGCTATAAATTACTCAAAGAGTCTAATTTAATTCTTATGAAGGACATAAACTCAAATTTGTGCTACAATATGACCGAATCTCAACAACCATAACCTTGCATACAATCAACTGATTTTCTAACATTCTACTTGAAATCCTTCATTTTTATCCATCAACCCCACCAATATCATCATATTATCCTTACTGAACTTAGAAGAACTTAAGAGAATAAAAAATATTACCTTGAACTTCGGTTTCCACGAGAGCCTTAGTGTTTCCTCCTCCCTCTGAGATATCTCACTTTTTTACTGTTTTTCTCTCGCAGGACTTCTTCTCTTTTTTTTTTCAATCTCTCTCTTCTCTTGACAAATCTCACTCTCCTTTCAGCTTAGAGCAACAAAATGGGAGAGAATGGAAGAGAGTTCGTGGCTGGGAGAAAGATATGGTAGCCCATGTCCTTTTATCTCTTAATTAAAGAAAATCAATCTTTTTTTTTATGTCCACCAATCGGGTTTCTCCACGTTTCGGCTGACTTTTCAACTCAAATCGGGAATGTGTCGACCCAAAGTCAGTTGGATCGACCCAAAGTGTTTCCCGAGAGTGACCTAAAGTCATTTGTGTCGACCGTTCGTCCATGTGTTGACCCAAAGTATGCTAAATGACTATTTTGTGTCGACCGTTCGTCCATGTGTCGACCCAAAGTGTTTCCTAGAGAGCAACTTGTGTCGACCCTTTCTAAGTCCTGGGGTCGACCTAAACACACAATTGTGTCGACCCCACCTAATTCCTGGGGTCGACCTAAACACACAATTGTGTCGACCCCACCAAATTTCTAGGGTCGACCCAAACACACAATTGTTTCGACCCCACCAAATTCCTGGGGTCGATCGGCAGTTGAAACTTTAATAACTTTTGTTATACAACTTAGATTTCTATGATTCAAATGCCATTCTTTTTCTTATTAAATCTAGTTTAACTTTGTAGAAGACATAAACTTTAAATTATGAGTTTAACATAATAAAAAATACGAAACACCAAACATCGCTCAAAATCCATAATTCTATAGTCCGGTTTTGCTTTACCAACTTCAAATAAATATAACTTTCTCTCTGAAAGTTCAATAGAAATGATCTACCTATCGATCTTCTTATCTCGACGTCTACTACAACTTTATAGAAGACACTTTTCCATTTATGCTCTTCTAAGGCATGTTATGATTAAAACACAGAAACTACTTTGTTACCTTGTTATTTTACATTAAAAAAAAGTAGGGTGTTACAGATTGTCCTAGTCCAATTTAAAGTCATGACTCGATTTTCCCACCCCTACTTGATTGTTTATATCAAAGTTATTTACTGACAGTATTTAGTATTAATATTGATGATGAGATCTACCTCGTTTTTGCAGCATTCATGGAATCAAAGTCCAAAGACTTGTGAATGTGTCTTCAACAACTGATGCAAGACATGGACATTGGATCGGTTTTGAGTAGATATTGATATTAGATAAGCAGACAGATAGTGTGTGTTTACATCATTGTGGGTTAAAAATGTCGAAAGCGTGTTGATAAATATGTCATGAATTTTAATGTTGCAGAGGATGCTTGCTGTAATGGTACACATTACTATAGCCAGATCAGCGCTCTGTTTAACTTACTAGAATGGTGACTTTAAATTTAGTTTTTCATTTGTTTATTTTAGGGATGGATACTAGCCGGTCCGGCTCGGTTTTATCCCTAAATAGAATTAGAATCGGAACTCAAGATTCTAGATTTAAAAAATTAAAATATTATAATAAAATATATTTTTATTATATTTGGGTCGATTTTTAAGTAATTAGGCTGGTTTATAATAAATTTTAGAATTTATATTAGATTTTATTAGAATTTAGGTGAGATTTTACTCGATTTTAGAATTTTTTTTTACCCACGATCCTGATTCTGGTATAGCTTTTTACTCTTGGAGTCCGACATCAGCCCATTTTAAAAAAATTAGAATGAAGATCAAATTAAAAATAACAATTTTGATCTGGTTTTGCTGACTCCTAGTTTATTTAACCAAAACACGTAATTGGAATTGAAATTGACCTCGAATAATATTACATTTATTATTCTATTCTATTCTAAACATACCTAGAATTATAAATAAATTATCATGTATCCTTAATTGGAGTTATTGAATAATATTTAAACGGTAGAAAATAGTAAATATATTACTTAAATAAAAAAAATGTTGTCTAGGGGTAAAAGAGGAAGCATGAAAAAAAGGAGATCAACTTGGTGGAAGTTTAAAAAAGGTGGAAGAGAGCCTGAGAAGGAAAGAAAGCTGAAAATTAAAGTAGAAGTTTACCGTGTGAGCTCTGAAGAAAGTATTAATGGCGGCAGATGTACATTGAAGGAGTGTAATAAAAGGGTGTTGTTTAGTTCCTGTTTGGTAGGTTTGTTTCAGACTGCCTTCTCTCTCTATCACTTAATTTCCTTTCTTCTTTCTCTCTCTCTCTAGAACGCCATTTGAAGCAAGCTAGCTCCAGGATTTTTCCTTTCAATATCTGACGCCGATGCCGCACCACTCACGATCTTCAAGCCTGGTTTCGAAGCTTCACCTATCCCCTCCTCCTCGCCATTAAGTTAGAATAGTAGAAAGGCACAGTAGAGAGAGAAGAAGGAGGAGAGAGAAAGGGGTTCTGTTCCTCTCATTGCCGGTCGTTTTCTTTTACTTCCTTTGTATGGGCGTTTGGTGAGTATGGTATCGATTTGATTTTCCTCTTTCTCACCGTCTTTAATGAAGAAGTAGCGTCGGTTTTTATCCCTCCCAGCGCTGAATGAGAAATGGGCGGCAGTTTTGAAAGGAAGAGAGGGATTCCTGCTTTTCTTCCTCTACTTTCCACCTTTGTTTTCAGTTGTTTTGCTCAGAGACTCATGGCTGTTTCCGGCCAAAACTATTCTTACAGACAAGTGAGTAGCCTCAGAATAGAAAGAATTCAGAGGCATTTGGAAAAGATCAATAAACCTCCGGCCATCACCATTGAGGTTCTGTTCACAGCCCCATCTGCGCTTACAATTTTCAATATTTCTGACACTTCTTCTCTCCGGGTTTTATAATGTCTTTTTTTCTGTTTTTCAAATGTTTTCAGAGCTCCGATGGAGATTTCATAGATTGTGTCGGTAAAAGAAATCAGCCAGCTTTAGATCACCCTCTTTTGAAGAACCATAAGATCCAGGTCCATCTCCTCATTCTCTCTCTATATCTCTCTCTGTCTCTACATCCATCTCTCTAGAACTAAAAGATAGTTGAACGTGGCAGAGAGAACCGCCGGAGTGGCCGAGAAAGACGCCGTCACGGGAAGAAGGAGCAGTCGGAGGACGAGGTGCATGGCAAACGTGGCATTTGAACGGAACAAGATGCCCAAAGGGAACTATTCCGGTGCGGCGGAGCTCACTTCACGATGTACTGAGAGCCAAGTCTTTGTATGACTTCGGAAAGAAGCGGCCCGTTCTCCGCTTAAATCAACGGTCTGATCCTCCTGATATAATAAGCGGCAACGATCACGAGGTAACCTCTTCAGTCATACGCCTGTGATTTATCGTGACAGATAAGCCAATCACATTGTCTCTTTAGCATGCGATCGCCTACACCGGAACATCACAAGAGATATATGGGGCGAAGGCTACGTTGAACGTATGGGACCCATCAATAGAAGAATCAAACGAATTCAGCCTCTCGCAAATTTGGGTTCTATCGGGATCATTCGACGGCTCTGATCTCAATAGCATAGAAGCTGGATGGCAGGTACTTGGTCCACTTTCTGCTCCTTCATACATGCTGCAAAACCTCAATACGTCTTTTTTTAGAGTTCAATTTCCTAGAAAGTCAACCGTCCAAATCTATTTGTATTATTAGAGTGAGTAATCCTGTTTTTAATCAATCTTGAGATTTGAAGGCTAAGCTAGAATTTTACTTGTTAAATCTTTGTCCATAGAATTATCGCTTTTCCAATTCAGTTGTCGAAGTAATTCTGAAGTTTTGATCGTTGTACTAGTCAGGTTAGTCCGGAGTTGTACGGCGACAGTAGGCCGAGATTGTTCACCTATTGGACGGTTAGATCTCTACCCATTTTCCGATAAATAAGTGTACTAAATCATGTCGATGCGTTGCATGTTATTATTAATCTTTTTGGTTTTAATGTTCATTTGTTTTTCGAAATTGGTTTTGGAGTATTTAGCGTAATGAGTTCCTCATATCTAGTTGACAATCAAAGTCAACTCTATATGAGACTGGGGATGGTTACATATGAAGCGAGAATCCATTATAGGTTGGTGAAAAAATAAGGTCAATGGCTTTGAATTAAGGTTTTAAAGTTGGTTTCTAATGTGGGTGTAGAGCGACTCATACCAAGCAACAGGGTGCTACAATCTTCTATGTTCGGGGTTTGTGCAAACAAATGGAAGAATAGCCATAGGAGCTGCCATCTCTCCTGTCTCCTCCTTCTCCAGCAGCCAGTATGACATAACAATCCTCATCTGGAAGGTGCAAAACAATAAGAAAAGATTGCTTCTAAGCTTCATAAATGTGAGAAAATAGTTGGCTTTCGCTGATGAATTTGAACAAAACCAGGATCCAAAGCTGGGAAATTGGTGGATGGGATTCGGAGAGGGAGCCCTGGTCGGGTACTGGCCGGCAGAACTGTTCAGTCACCTAGGAGAGCACGCGACAATGGTGGAGTGGGGCGGCGAGGTGGTGAACTCCAGGGCCAACGGCGACCACACTTCCACGCAGATGGGCTCCGGCCATTTCGCAGAAGAAGGGTTTGGGAAGGCCAGCTATTTTAGAAACTTGGAGCTCGTTGATTCCGACAACACCCTCTCCCCCGTCTCCGACCTCTCAACCCTGGCCGAGAACACCAATTGCTACAACATTCTGAGCTCCACCAACTCCCAATGGGGCTCCCACTTTTACTTTGGCGGCCCCGGCAAGAGCCCTAATTGCATCTAACGACTACGAGGCCCCAACGATATTTCAAGGGTAATTCTCCAACCAGATTATACTTTACTCGCGAGAAGTATACAGTTATGTGTCACGCTTTGTTGATTTGATTCTATTGTTTCTACACAAAGAAAATAAGTGATGAAGATATTGGCTCGATCAACTGCGGAGTGTCAGAAGAGAACCAGAGTTTGTTCTTAGGCATGCTCTTAACATTAGATGCTCTTAATAAAAACCGAGTCTTCAAATGATGGACATTATGTTTCCTGCGCTGAACTCGCCCAGATTCCTTCAGATTACTTAACCAAATACTCGTCTCGCCAAGTGTTTCCTCGTTTTATTTTTAAAATACGTTTTGAAAAATATAATGCGATAGCCTTAATAAATAAACCTCTACTTGAACTGACATTTCAGCGAATATCACTAAGATTGATGATAATTCTGCGTCGGAGTTTCCAAATCTTGTGAAACTCAGATCATTTCTATAATAGCTATAAAATATAGGGATCTTAAAAATTGAACAGGACCCATTGAGCCGAGGGATCAGAATGTCCAAAATGCAACCCGACTGCAGGTCAGCATTTTGGTTGCCAGCACCCTGATAGGAGCATAAAATTACTCGCATAATAATCCATACACCTTACCAAAACCTGGCAAGACAACGAATGTTAAACACACAAAAACTGTAGGAGCATATGATATCTCAAGGCATGTAGAGGGAGGAGGGGGTAACTTAATTCATTGTCATTATATTCCCAAATTAGAGTATCTAATCGACTCCTGCTAGAAAACTAGAAAACAAAACCTACACTTCTAAGAAAACTAAGGAAAACAAAAACATGATTTAGCAGACAGCCTCCACAGCCAACCTCTTAACCATGTCTCCGCTGCACATCTGCCAAATCAAAAACGCTCAAACAATTCAATCTCATTCTAGCTCTTCATCCAATAAGCAAAGACCTGAAACTCACTGTTTGTACAGCAGATAAGACATCGTTCGTGGCTTTGCAGCTGCCCTTCCCGAAGGACCCACAAACTCCTTGAGGATCGCCGAAGCTAGCGTAGTTAATGGCCGAAATTGGGCGGCCCTCGCACTAGAGCTCGAGGGTGTTACCCTCCACCGCATTTCCGCAAGCCTTTCCGACGGTGACGTCTGGAAGTTGACGAGAGAAGGGTTTCCTCCGAATTCCTCGAACAACACCAACGTGTTCATGTCTTCGCTCATGAAAGAGCGGGGCACGTGGTAGTATCTCTGCGTCGGCTTGCCGCAGTTGCTGACACATTTCTTGTTGTCGTAGGAGCCGCGATAGTCACAAAAGTCTTCGCTACACCCATCTGCCTGAGCAATATAGCTAGACCAGTATCGACCAATGTTGATGGGAGAAGAAGAATTTGAAACGCAAATATACACAAGGAAAGTATTCTGCTGTAAACCAATTTTCTTATTCGCCACAATTCTGTTTACATTCTCTGTCATATATATAAGAAAGATCTTATGCAAATAATAAGGAAACAAACCATCAGAATAGAAACTAACTTAAAAGAAATAACCAAAAACAGTAATCTACGGAGACAAAGCAGGAAATGATTAAACTAATCAACATTTCACTCCCTTCATCCTTTTGCTTTTTCAGAAACATCAATAACACCAAGTTCCATGCGTAACTCCAAAAACTTAACACGTCCAAGTGGTTTCGTCAGGATATCCGCGATTTGTCCTTCAGTCCTTACAAACTCAATCTCGATATTTCCTTCCTTGATGCATTCACGAATAAAATGATACCTCGTATCAATATGCTTGCTTCGATCTTGATAGACTGGATTCTTGCTAAGGGCTATTGCTGACTTGTTGTCAACTTTGAGCAACACTAGACGAACATCTTCTTTCTTCAAGTCAGCAAGAAGTCTTCCAAGCCATACGCCTTGACAGGTTGCAGTTGATGCCGCGATGTATTCTGCTTCACACGAAGACAATGCAACCACCCTTTGCTTATGTGATTGCCAACTGATGACACTATGTCCAAAGAAAAATTGAATCCCTGATGTGCTCTTCAAAGTGTCAACATCTCCTGCCAAGTCAGCGTCACTATAACCAACAAGTCTAGACTCATCCATTCTTCTCTTGTAGCAGCAGCCGAACCATCTAGTTCCAACAATGTAGCGTAAAATTTGCTTTACCGCCGAAAGGTGTTCAGTAGTTGGTTTTTCCATGAACCGACTCACATATCCTACCGAGTATGCTAAGTCCGGACGAGTGTGCAAAAGATATCGTAAGCTCTCAACAAGACTTCAGAAAGTTGTTGGATCAGTTTCTGGTGCAGTGCTCGTCTTGCTCAGCTTGAACCTCGGTTCCATGGACATTTGGCACGGATTACAATCCTTCATGCCACTCTTCTCCAATATACGTAGTGCATACGCAGCTTGGTTCAGAGTGATGAAACCTTCACCTTGATGTACCTCAATGCCGAGATAGTAGCTAAGAAGCCCGAGGTCGCTCATCTTGAAGAGAGTCTTCATCTCTTTCTTGAACTTGTTGATTTCCTCTGGATTCGAGCCAGTGATGATAAGGTCATCGACATAGATACCTACTAGTAATCGTGATGCATCAATGCCCCGCGCATAGATGCAGTGCTCTTGCTCACTCCGAGTGAGACCCAAAGATATCAAACAAGTATCTAGCTTTGAGTACCACGCTCTAGGTGTCTGTCGGAGTCCATAAAGCGTCTTTGACAACTTCAACACTTTCTTTGGATGTTTTGTGTTGACAAAACCAAGTGGTTGTTCACCATAGACCTCTTCCTTGAAATCTCCGTTGAGAAAAGCGGTCTTCACGTCCATATGATGGACATCCCAACCTCCATGTGCAGCGAGAGCAATGAGGAGACGAACAGATTCAAGGCGAGCGACAGGAGCGAATACCTCATCAAAATCCACTCCCTCATGTTGGACATACCCTCTCGCAACAAGTCGAGCCTTTTTTCTAATGATAACACCGTGCACATCCTTTTTTACCTTAAAAATCCACTTCAAACCAATTGGCTTACAATCAGGTGGAAGATCAACAAGATACCACGTCTTGTTATCATTAATTGAATCCAATTCCTCTTGCATTGCTGCGCGCCACTGCTCGTCTTTGTTGGCCTCAACAAAAGTGCATGGCTCCTCCCCTAGAAGAAGGTATAACTCATTGATATCTAATTCACGTGCAACAGTTGTATCATAGAGGTTAGTTAGCGTCCTAAATCGTCTCGGTTGATCGTCGTCAAGTGTTGTGGAGACCTTGGATGGAGGTGTTGCAAATTTCACTCGAGTTTCTTCCACTGGACTATGGCTGCTTCCAACGGATGTTTCAACACTCCCCGGTGTTGGCTCTAAAGAACTGTTGAAAGTTTCCTTGTGATCTTTGTTTGCATGTGCAGCTTTGGTACCTAATGATGATAATGATGAGGGATTGTCTGCATCTGGACCTAAAAATACTTAAAAAACTTCACTGGTGGCAGTCGTGAAATCATGACTCTCACTCCAAGTCCACTTTGCACCTTCGTCAAAAATAACGTCACGAGTCACATGTACTCGTTTTGTCATAGGATTGTAAACACGATATGCCTTGGAGCCTTGTTCGTAACCAATGAAGACCATCTTAGTGCTCCGATCATCTAACTTCTTTAAACCCTGTAGTACGACCTTGACATGTGCGACACAGCCAAAAATACGTAAATAATGTACGTTTGGCTTGAGTCCGAGCCACGCCTCAAATGGAGTCATGCCGTCAACACTCTTCGTCGGTGACTGATTAAGAAGATACACCGCTGTGGTGACCGCCTCACCCCAAAACTCGATAGGCATCTCCTTCGCCTTAAGCATACTCCGAGTCATGCCAATGACAGTTTGGTTTCGCCTTTCAACGAATCCATTTTGTTGAGATGAATAGGGTGCTGTGAGATGTCGCTTGATGTCGTGGTTCACGCAATGTTTGTCAAGCACCGCAGAAGTGAACTCCCCTCCTCGGTCAGTGCGAAGTGTACGGAGTTTGTGTCCAGATTCAAGTTCAGCTTCCACTTGGAATTGTATGATCGCCACTGAGGCCTCATCCTTCAAAGCGAGGAGTCTGATCCACATGAAACGGCTCATATCATCAACTAAAAGTAGAAAGTATCTTTTACCTCCGGGTGTTGGTGGAGTGATAGGACCACATAGGTCTGCATGCACAAGTTCTAGCGGTTTAGATGCGTGATACTTCGCCTCCTTCGAAAATGGTTGTCGACGTTGCTTTCCTGCCAAACATCCATCGCAGACTTGGTTTGGTTGCTGAATCAAAGGTAGCCCACGAACCATAACACAACGTGCCATCTCTCCTAGTGAACTGAAGTTGAGGTGTACGAAGCGTGCGTGCCACCGCCATGCATCATCATCTAGTCGAGCCGCTAGACAGACCAGTTGTGCAATGTTCAAGGCTAGAGTGTACAAACGATTTCGTGCACGTGCGGCTTTTGCAATGAGCTGCTGATTTTTATCATAGAGCCACAAAGTACTCTCATGGATCAAAATACGACAACCATTCTCTTTGAGTTGTCCAAGGCTGATGATGTTGGTCCGAAGTTGAGGAATGTAGTACACGTTCGTGAGCATGCGGTGTTCATCATTCTTCCATGTGAACGTCACCGTGCCTCAACCACAGATATCGATCATGGAAGCATCGCCAAACTTTACAGTTCTGGTTACTCCCGTGGATAGTGTGGCAAAGTTCTCCTTATTCCGCGTCATATGATTGCTTGCGCCAGAGTCTAGGTACCAAACGTCATTATTTTCGTTTCTGGTACAACCAATAAGGACATGAGCTTGCTCCTCGATAAGTGTCACTGCCTCTAACTCCTTGTTTTTTTCTCCACTTGTCTCCTCGATGTGTGCCACGAGCAGCGCCTGTTGTTCATCGTCCACTGTTGCTAGATATGCCTGCTCATCATGCTTTTTCTTATGGCAATCTCTAGCCCAATGACCGATCTTACCGCAATAATTACACTCATCACGGGAGACATTCCGGGCTCCACTAGAATCCACACCAGAGTCGTTCTTAGTGCTTCTTTGCTTGCCGCGACCTCTATCATAGCCACGACGTCGTTGCTGTCCTCTGCCTCGATGTCTGTCTTCGTCGGAATGTGTGACTTGTCTGTCAGAGTCGCTGGTCATGTGATTGCTACAACCTTAGTAGTTATGACCTCTGCCGGAGTGTTGTCGATCCGGCTTGACTCGCGTTGTCTTCTCCTCCCCAGTGAGAAGTAGGCGCCCTCCTGCGCCATTGCCATTACCGGTTCCGATTCTGGATGCGTGTCGGTCTTCGGCAACCTTCAGTCGCC
Source organism: Begonia fuchsioides (assembly GCA_003255005.1). Classification (NCBI taxonomy): domain Eukaryota; kingdom Viridiplantae; phylum Streptophyta; class Magnoliopsida; order Cucurbitales; family Begoniaceae; genus Begonia; species Begonia fuchsioides. The sequence goes on along the minus strand of QAOC01036823.1, from coordinate 12,645 downwards.
CGGTCAGCTCCTCGATGGTAAGTGTGGACAGGTCCATCAGTGATTCGATGGAAATGGCTAGCTGCTCATATTTCTCCAGTACAACACACAAGAATTTTTCAATAGCTTCTTGCTCCTTGATGTTGACGTTGAGTGCAGCAAGGTGATTGATGAGGCTCGTCATCCTCAAACCAAAATCGTCCACCGACTCCCCTTCTTTGAACGTTAAGCACTCAAAATCTCTCTGGAGTGCTTGCGCCCTTGCCTTACGGACTTGTTCGCTGCCCATGCGCGTGGTCTTGATCGACTCCCACATCTCCTTTGCCGATCTTTTCAACGTAAGTGCGGAGATTATGTGTTCTGGAACCGAGCGGAGGATGGCCGCCATTGCCATCCGCTCCTCCCGACGCCCGATGTTTGCACCACCGGTTTCGACAGCTTCCCAAAGACCTTGCGACTCCAAATTGATCTCCATCATGAATGCCCAGTTGGAGTAGTTTGTCCTCGTCAGCATGGGGTAGACAATAGTGCCACCAACTTCCTTAAGAGTCCGCTGCCCCATCGCTCCGACTCCAGAACTTCCAATAATTTCGGTTCGGATATTGGCTGGTGTTGAAGGATTGATATCGGTTGTGGAAGAGCTTGACGCCTTTGCTGTCTTCGTACTCTTTCCGATGTCCGACATGACTTAGATCAGCCCGCTCTGATACCAAATGTTGGAGAAGAAGAAGAATTTGAAACGCAAATATACACAAGGAAAGTATTCTGCTGTAAACAAATTTTCTTATTCGCCACAATTCTGTTTACATTCTCTGCCATATATATAAGAAAGATCTTATGCAAATAATAAGGAAACAAACCATCATAATAGAAACTAACTTAAAAGAAATAACCAAAAACAGTAATCTACTGAGAGAAAGCAAGAAAGGATTAAACTAATCAACAGATGCCATTGACCCAAGCATAACCCTTGCCCAATCCCATTAGGTCTATGACAACCGGGTCTGTTCCTAGAGGGGCTTTGAAAGTGGTCTAATGGCAGAAAGCATGAACAAATCAAACACAATTCATTGCAAACATTAATTTTCACAAACCGATAGTAAACAAAGTCATTACCTTGTACCATGTCATCATTCTACAGGAAGCTTGCTTCCCTCCCATTTGGAAAGAGTGGTAGAATTGGAACTGAACAATTCAGCCTTCATCCCATCCAACCCCACTTTGTACGACCGTTTGTGAGTTGACAAGTCCTTGATTACTTTCTCATCGCCATCCGACAAGCGAAACGCACCCAATTATTCTAGATTGGACTGTATCATATTCAGGACCGTAATTCTGCCCAACAAATGTGTGGTTATAACGTCGATTTGTGTATACAGAAGTTCTTCGTATTAAATGAGGAAGTCAAATTATTACTTGCTATCCAACTGTCACACTGAGAAGTGATATCAGATTGCTCCCTGGGATCAACTTCACCTTCTATTCAAAGACGTAGTTGAAGACTCCATACTCGGCCCATTGAGATCCTGTAGATAAATCAGACAAAGGACGAGTAAGAATGGGTTTTAAGACGGAAAAATAATTAAAAACAATTATTATAATCACCAATATGTTGGCCGTTGATGAAGGCATGAAGAACATGGCCGCTTCCATTAACATGAAGCTTCATGTCGTCGCTCCAAACGGGATCTTCTTCGCTAATGTTTACACTGAGAAAAGATAAAAAAAAAATTAAGGTTTATTTGGACCAAAAGATTGTAAAGAAAAAAAGCAAAAGATTTTATAATTGCCTGGTCATGTACCAAAGATAATCGCTCAAATCGCTAGCAGCTGCCTTTTGATCAATGAGAGCATTCGCAGACACTAGCCCTAGTCCTTGAACCACGGCGTCGTCAGTGTTTTCCGGCATCCACACCCATTCAAGAGCCGAAGGTTGACTTTCTGCCTCCTTGGCTCTCTTCACCATCACCGACGTTTGAACATTTACCTGATCACCACCTCAAAAATAATCAAATTCTGATAAAAAGGGACCTTTTTAGCCAAATAGAATTAATTACTACGAACCTGTGCTGTGTTATCGGCCACGGTCTTGCAGAAGGGAAGGATGGAAACAGACCAAGCCGGAACAACGTAGTCTGTTCCTTGGTAGGTGACTGTAGCATCCGACGATGAATTTGCATTTCCAAACAAGCAACTTGACGTTTCATTTGTTGCATAAACAGTGGTCTGCAATCGTCATTACAAATTATTTCCCAATAAAAAATATTAATAAATTTCTAGAAAATCATTCCATACCGAAACATAGTTTCCCAAATCTGTATTGGTGATGGTTCCTTCGGTGAGAGTCTACTCCATAGATACAGTACTTTGTGAAGCTGTGTCAAATGTCCGTATTTCGGTTGATTCAAGGTTCCTAAAATAAATTATTGACCATGTTATTAGAATTACAAATAAACCAAATATCACAGTAAACAATTGGAAGGAATTTATGATAGAGGTTACCAAATTCATTGAGGGGTGCATCGTAATCGTATGAAGTCATGATGTATGGACCACCGGCCGTCCGACCAAAGTTCGTCCCACCGTGATACTGACCCGTTAAAACATTAAAAAAAGAGCACGAGACATGGAATCTACGAAATTACAAAACAAAATCAAACCATGTAGTAATTTTGGAAAGTGCCTCCCAATTGGAAAAATCTAGCAACGGCAAAAGCAACATCTTCTGCCGTTCTGAGTGGATCTAAACCTCCCCAGCTCTTGAACCTATCACAAAAATATAAAACGTGACTATTTATTTTTCAAAATAATAGTAACTTGATTTGCATAAAAAGGTGCACCCACCAGCCAGTCCAATTTTCAGTCCACATTTTCGGACTATTAGGATTGTTCGGAGTGAATTGATCGCAGTACCAACCATTGCAAGTGTTGATCTGGTAATTAAAGTCATACAATTAAAGTTAAGAAAATAATTTGGAAATAATTACAAAAGTCGATCATACAATTGGCTGAGGTGCATCTCCTTGCTGGCACATGATCCATGGGACTCCAATTTGTTGAGCCTCGGCCATGGTCGCACACCAGTTAATGTATGCCTCCCCAGCATCTCCATAAATCGACATTACATTCCCATATTCATTCTCGATCTGCGACATCATTATTTTATGAAATCAATTTNCATAAGTTTCATTTTGATTTATTGCCAAGGAGTTTATTATTTTCATGATTTTTTTCTTGAAATTAATTTTTCATAATTTTCTTTGAATTATTTTTCAACACACCTTGGGATGCAAAGAGGCTCTCTTGTTTGACCATATCCACAATCAACGTTGTAAAATTTGTCATTTCATTCTGCATTTTTTGTTTATTTTAAAAAAATATAATCATAAAGGTGCTATGAATTATGAAATTAATGATTTTTATTACCATGTACACTTCATTTGACGTTCGGATCTCAACTCCAGCCAGGTTGTGTAGCCATACAGGAAGACCCCTAAAAAAATAGCAGTTTGAAATAATCAGAAAAAATGTAACCCTAAAAAAAAATAATTAGTCCAAGCAAAGATTGAGTAGTCACCCATAATTCCACTCGGCACACACGTATGGTCCGATGCGAAGAACAGCATAAAGACCTTCATCTTGCACGGTCTTGAGAAACCTCAACAGATCTAGATTTCCGCTGAAATCATATTGTTGAGAACGTTCCAAAATACGTAGGTTTCGATCGTATTTAGGCCACCTTCTTTTGCTTTTTTTATTAGGTCGGGCCACATCTATAGATAAAATGCATAAATCAACAAACCAAATCAAACACTAAAAATTAGAAAGCTGGGAAAAATCAATCCAACCTCAGCCGTGCTACGNTTATCTGATCTGTTAGTTGAGATCTTTTGAAATTTAAATTTTCTCATTTAATGAAGATTTTCTTCATCCTTATTGACAGTTTTTTGAAATCTCGGTGCAATTATTTTTTATTAGTGTACAACAATGATATTTCTATGATAATAATCAGTTTATTTTCATTTTTCGGAGCTACAAATTAATTTAAAAATCAATTTTTGTGTCCAACTTATTGAGTTTGTTGAAAATATTTTGCTTTCATTGCATGTCAATCTTTTTAACTAAAGGAAATCGTGTATTCCCATCCAACCTATGAATTTGTTGAGATTGGAGTGCATTGACTCGAATAATGAAATTTTGATAGACTATGCCTTTATTTTATAGATGAAAATCTCAACAATGACTATCCATTTTAATTTTTTTGAAATTCAATTGCTTGTTATCCAATCTGTTCGTTTGAAATTCAAATTTTCTCATTTAATAAAAATCTTCTTCATCCTGGTTAACAGTTTTTTGAAATGTCAGTACAATTATTTTTATTATTAGTGTACAACAATGATATTTCTATGCTAATAATTTGTTTAGTTTCGTTTTTCATAGCTATAAATTAATTTGAAAATCAAATTTTTATCCGGTCTTTTAAGTTTGTTGAAAATATTTTGTATTCATGTTAATCCTTTTAACTAAATGAGATCTTTTTTTTAACATAACACCTATGAATTTGTTGAGATTAGAATGAACTGAAAAATCTACTCAAATTCACTCGAATAATATAATTTTGATAGACTATTTATAGATGAAAATCTTAACAATAACTATCTATTCTAGTTTTTTTTTTAAATTCAATTGCTTGTTATTTGATCTGTTAGTTGAGACCTTTTGAAATTCAAATTTTCTCATGTAATAAAGGTCTTCTTCATCCTTGTTAATAGTTTTTTGAAATCTCACTGCAATTAATTAAATTATTAGTGCTTTAATAATATTTCTAGAATAATAATCTATGTAGTTTTATTTTCAGGAGCTACAAATTAATTTGAAAATCAATTTTTGTATCCAATCTGTTGAGTTTGTTGAGAATATTTTTTTTTTTCATGTCAATCCTTTGAACTANAGTATTATTAAAGAACTTGAACTACCATAAAATAATTATTGAATGAAACAGAAAATTGAAGATAATTATAAAAAGGAATAAATGAAAAATATTTCAATAAAATAAAGAAATACAATATAGCAAAATAAATGTATATTTTTGTATGTAATATAATATAATGATAAAAAATAAGATAATAATGAAAATAAAAAACGAATAACTAGAATAATTAACTATACAGGCTCCTATTCTCGAATAATGGGCAGAATCAATCTTTATGAATAAAATCGAGTATATCGTCACTATTAACGTTGGCTAACAAGTAATTTTTTTTTAAGTTTCAACACTTGACAATTTATCATAGTTTTTGAGTTTTCTATGCGCAAAAAAGTACCGAATTTCCATACACTCCGCTTATACTTCATTGGAGTTACAAAATCGGTTTTAAAAAAGGAAATACATGTCTCCTAAAATTAAGAGAACAAAGTTAAATTATAGTTTATTAATTATCTCATCGTTTCAAAAGTGTAAACAATTATTAATCAAATGGAAAGGGTAAAGTAAGAGCATTAGAAATTTTTAAGCATCTTTTTGACCTACAGTACATGATCAATGCAAATAGAGATGTGATTACAATTCTTCGCATGAATTTGAATGCAACATAAATTGATTACAATTCTTCTCTTTTTAACTATCTATTTGCATACAAAAGTTTAGATTTTTTTTATTTATTTCAATGATTTTATTTTAGTGTATTTTATTTTCATTCAAAGTCAGATTTCTCATCTGCATACTTTACTGCTAGAAATCATATTCTTTCTATTATTAGTTTTTAGTTTATTTTCTTAAAAGTTTTTTAGTTGAATTTCTATTGAAATTGTAGGCAGAAAAAACTTTGGAGTGGACTGAAATTCTCTGATAATGTTGCTTTTGACGTTTTATCTTTCCTATTTGCTTTCAATTTTTTGTTTGATAAAATTAAAATTCTTAAATTGTTAATATATACATTCGTAGATAAGTGCGAGTGATCCCCAAAAAGTTCAATTTTGTTATTAAATGTATTCGCAACCGAGTGCAGCTTAAGTACGAGACATCATGAGTTTGATTAGGTTGAGAAAAAATTGACAAGAAACAAAAATATAATCGATATTAGAATAAAATCATGAAGAACTTAAAAAAGACGATAAATAAACTCTTTATAATAATAATAAAATTTTAATAATTTTGTATAATGACATATGTTACAGAATACATTCATGCATTACATGTAGAACAAGCCCACAGTCGAAGAGCAGCTTCCAGGAACGCGACCCAGATCCATGGTGGAGCCATGTGATTTCTGTTTCCTTATCCTCGAAATCCATTTTGGATGCGGTACTCATGGCCTAGTTTGAGCTCTTCCCTTTCCTTTCCAAACCTTCTACCGCGCCATTTTTCAGAGGCTTGCTTCTGACCTCCAAGGTACTCTGCTCCGACTCTCTCTCCCATGGATTAATTCTGGTTATGGTGTCCATGTTTTCGACCGAGCTGCTACCTCAGGCCCTTCATTTTTCTTCGCAACTGAAACCATGTCCAAACCTCCATCCTAACTCTGTTGTAAGTTGCAGAGTTCCCACTTTCAAGGAGAGCGACCTACCCCGAAACCCGTCCAAGGTTGGGTTATCTGCTGAAACAAGGACGACCCCTCTTAGCTATTCTGATTTCAAAGAATCACATTTGACTAAACTCCTCAGCAGATCTTGCAAAGCTGGTAAATACAACGAATCTCTGTATTTTCTTGATTGTTTGGTGAATAAAGGTTATAAGCCTGATGTTATCCTATGCACAAAGCTCATTAAAGGGTTTTTTCATTCTAGAAATTTCGAAAAAGCTATTCAGGTCATGGAAATTTTGGAAAAATATGGACAACCTGATGTTTTTCTGTATAATGCAATGATTAGTGGCTTTAGTAAGGCGAATAAGATTGATTCTGCGAACAAAGTGCTCGATAGAATGCGTAGCCGAGGCTTTTCACCTGATGTGGTTACTTGTAATATCATGATTGGCAGTCTTTGCAGTAGAGGGAAGCTTGATTTGGCTTTAAAGGTAATGAATCAGCTTCTGAAGGATAATTGCAAGCCTACCGTGATTACGTACACGATTCTGATTGAAGCAATAATTCTTAAAGGCGGAATCGACGAGGCTCGAAAGCTTTTGGATGACATGATATCGAGAGGTCTTCAACCCGATATGTATACTTATAATGCGATTATTCGAGGAATGTGCAAAGAAGGCAGGGTGGATAAAGCCTATGAGTTCATAAGGAAATCGACTTTAAAGGGTTGTAAACCAGATGTGATATCTTACAACATACTTTTGCGATCATTTTTGAATGAAGGAAAATGGGTCGAGGGAGAAAAACTAGTAGCCAATATGTACTTGAGAGACTGCGAGCCAAATGTTGTAACTTACAGCATTTTGATTAGCTTCCTGTGTCGGGATGGAAAAATCGAAGATGCTGTGAAATTGTTGAAAATGATGAAGGAAAAAGGCCTCACTCCTGATACATACAGTTATGATCCGTTGATCTCTGCTTTCTGCAGAGAAGGGAAGCTTGAATTGGCCATTCAATTCCTGGACTCGATGATAGCAGACGGTTGTTTGCCCGATATAGTGAACTACAATACGATCTTATCGACATTGTGCAAAAATGGAAGTCCAGAGCAGGCCTTGCAAGTGTTTGAAAAGCTAGACTCGGTCGGTTGCCCTCCCGACGTTAGCTCCTACAACACCATGTTCAGCGCACTTTGGAGCTGTGGTGAAAAAATCCGAGCCCTGCGCATGATATCGCTGATGCTAGACGAAAAAATCGATCCTGATTTGATCACTTACAATTCGCTCATATCCTGTTTGTGCAGAGACGGGATGGTGGACGAGGCGATCGGCATGTTGATCGACATGGAATCAAGTGGGTTCAATTTGACCGTCGTGACTTACAACATCGTGCTTCTCGGATTATGCAAAGCCCATCGAATTAACAAGGGGATCGAAGTTCTGGCAGCTATGGTGGAAAAAGGGTGCTTGCCAAACGAAACGACGTACATTATGCTGATCGAAGGGATTGGGTATGCCGGTTGGAGGGCGGAGGCGATGGAGGTGGCTAAATCCCTTCATGGTTTGGATGCTATTTCTCTTGATTCCTTCAAGCGTTTGAAGAAAACCTTTCCTTTGCTTGATGTGTACAAGGAGCTTACTTTGTCCGAAATCAAGAACTAGCCTGCTGCTACTTTTTTTTTTTCTGGATATTGCACATATCTATCTTGTGTCGTTTTCGTCTTGTTTAAGGTTTTATGTTCCTAGATTTTCATGTGCTCTTCTACATTTTTTAATTAAAAAAAATAGATACAAAAATTATGCCAAAAATTTATTTCCGACTTGGACGGGAAAGCTTGAACTGCAGTAAAATAATGCAACGAGTTTGTAAACTTTTAATAGCATAACAATTCCGTGTTACGGGTTGAGATGACACGGAGGTTAGATCTTCATGTAACACGAGCTGCAAAAAAAATGCATTTGTATAATAACTTCTTCTTTTGAGCTTTAAATGTAATCGAACTATAATTGTACTTGATGAGATTTAATAAAAAATTTACACATTATTAACTGGTTGAAACTCAATAAATGTGAAGCATTGCTCGAGTCCAAATTTGTGCCATAGTTTAAGCCTGTGCAGGTTGAAAGTAAATCTCTTCTTTCCTAATCACTCGATCACATGCAGAAGCTAGGCCTACAGTTTCTCATCTACCTCCATTTCATAAATGTGAATCATCCATTCATGGCAAATTTTACCATTTTCCAAGCTCAACAAGCCCATCTCAGACTAGAAATTTCATGCTTTGATGTGTTGTGGGTAGGAACCTAATAAATAGAAACCAAAGTTAGGAAGAATTTTATTACACTACAAAAAAGGAAATCTTGGTAAGAAAAGATCATTTTTTTCGAGTTTCACATGCTTCTGAATTTTCAATTCTGTCTACAGTTTGATCTTAGTAACCATAATAAATCTCGCTAATTAAGCGCAACGGGTCAAACGATCAAGTTAGAGTCTTACCATTCTCTCCTCTGATTTGCAAATGCACAAACGTTTGTTTAAACTACTGGTGAAAGGCAGATTCACAGTCTCTGTCTCTGTCATCTTCTCTCTCACTAGGTTGAAATATCTGGCAAGAGGAAGAATTAGCAGCACATTGATGCAATAAAAAATTAAGAGGAGGTGGTCCATTTCTACCACAATTTCATTCTCATTATTATTCTACTTTCAAGTACCGAAGTAGTTCAGTTTTCCAGTTTCATTCTTAGCTGGACATCTAAATACAGAATTTCATTTCGTTAGCCTTGATCCACCTGTACTAATCTTAAATGTGTCGCCAGTGAAGATAATCACTTCCTGATTGGAATATATTGTGTTTAAACCTAGAACTTTCGAGACTATTATATATAAAAGAGAGAGTATAATTGAATCTCAAACTAATGTCAAAGTTATCTGCTCTGATTTGTGATTGAATGATCATCCCAAGAAAACCGAAAATGGTTTGATCTAACTACACTAAGAGATGAAGTTTTTGATAATTTTTCAGGACATTCAAATGGAGAAACAATTAATCTTTGAACATCAAGAAGCATTGAATGGAACATGTGAGATGAGTACCATAGATTTCCTAACATATAATCAGAAGTCATTTTCAGTCTGGAACAGTGGTTGAAAAGGTCATTAATAAGGCCAAGAACTCGCACCTTATATAACGCCCTCTTTACTAGTTGTATACTCAATTCACTCGAAGCATCTACGAGAGTGAACTATTAGCTCTGCTTTGGAGCTCGTTTTCAATGGCCTCCATCACCTTTTGTTTGGTAATGGCAGCATCCTTATTCTTGTCCTGGACAGTAGTGTCAGGTCAGGGCAACTCAAGGCCGAGAGCCTTCTTTGTGTTTGGAGACTCCCTTGTTGACAGTGGCAATAATGACTTTTTGGCCACCACTGCCCGGGCTGATGCACCCCCTTACGGCATCGACTTTCCAACTCGCCGACCCACTGGTCGCTTTTCCAATGGCCTAAATATTCCGGATCTCATCAGCTGCGTAACAAATTCAAATTCAAATTTCAATGCTATATATTCTTTTGTACATCTTGATTGATGTTTTGTGAGTGGAATTACTTATGTGCTGTTCATAATGTAATAAAACAGGTGAGCATATTGGGTCAGAGCCAACAATGCCATACTTGAGTCCACTTTTGCATGGGGAAAAGCTGCTCGTTGGAGCCAATTTTGCATCAGCTGGCATTGGGATTCTTAATGACACTGGCTTTCAATTTGTAAGACTCCATTTATATCCTAAATTAGCCACTACTGGAAGATTATTTAGTACAGAAACTGAGCACTAACGAAAAGGTATTTTGCATTTGAAAAAGAACCCAAAACCTTCCAAAAGTTTCAAGCGCAGATAAACAATGATTCCAAAGCTATGGAAGCGTGTTCTTAGGGATTGATGAACACCATTTATACTCAATTTTCAATGGAAAATAAGATTATTTCTCCCCTCAAAATGTCATTTAATTTAAAAACAACTTTCGAAGAAATATGAAACCTGGATGTTTTCTGGCAGCTGCACATAATCCACATCTACAAGCAGCTGAAGCTTTTCAAAGACTACCAGCTGAGACTGAGCGGTTTGATCGGCAGCGCGGCAGCGAGTAGGCACGTAAACCAGGCGCTGGTTCTAATCACAGTAGGAGGAAACGATTTCGTCAACAACTACTATTTGGTTCCATATTCAGCAAGATCTCGCCAGTTCTCTCTGCCCGACTACGTCCGCTACTTAATTTCAGAATACAGAAAAGTTCTGAGGGTAACAACGAATCAATCAATCAAAACAATGACATCAATTCATCGGGAAAACCCCCTAAAAATGGTTGAATCGAAAACTGCAGAGGCTGTACGACATGGGAGCGAGAAGAGTCCTGGTGACGGGGACAGGGCCCATGGGATGCGTGCCTGCGGAACTGGCAATGAGGAGCCCGAGCGGGGAGTGCGATGTGGAGCTTCAACGAGCGGCGGGGCTGTACAATCCACAGCTGGTCGACATGATTGGCGACCTCAACAACGAGATCGGCTCCCAAGTCTTCGTTGCCGTCAATGCATACGCCATGCACATGGACTTCATCTCCAATCCTCGAGCCTTTGGTATCCACACTCTCTTTCATGCATTTTTCAATTCGATGAAAATGATTCTAGTATAAATTCCGAGTAACTTAGTTAATAGGAAAAAAACATATTAACTTTCCTCCAAATGAGAAGCGTTAGAAATTGGGTAGTCGAGATTTCTAATATTCAAAGACATAAATGAATGGATAGGTTTCGTGACTTCAAAGATTGCATGTTGTGGGCAAGGACCGTACAACGGGGTAGGGCTATGCACGCCGTTGTCGAACCTGTGTCCAAACCGTGACTTGTATGCATTTTGGGACCCATTCCACCCATCAGAGCGGGCCAATCGAATCCTCGTGCAACAGATTCTGACCGGAGCGACCGAATACATGAACCCAATGAATCTCTCCACCATCTTGGCTATGGATCGGACCACTTGAACTAAAGAAAAGGCTCTTGCTAGTGTTATTGCTATGCTGCGCTCTCAAGAGTACTAGGTTTCAATAAACTACTTTTGATGTGTTTTATTTATATAGTTTTTTGTGGGTCTAGATTTTAAGTTATAAGTTTTGTTTGCGTGCTTGAGTGTTGTAATGTTTTCTATCAATAATGATTTTGAAGCGTTGCTTTTAATTTTTGCCTTGTTTGAAATCGGATCTTCTATACCCATGACACGAGTAGAAATGTTACGAGCGTCGAGTGATACTATTTTGCAAGCCAATAAAAATCTAAATTCTTTACCAACATATGTAGTTAGTTTTCTCTAATCCTACTCATTCTCCCACACTAGCAATTTCATTAGTTCGAATTCCCCGCAAGTTTCAAACAATGAATCTCATGGCTCTTCCCCAAATGTGGAAGTTTTATGATTCCTAAAATTCTTAGAAGTATGGACTTGAGCCTGAAGTGCTCCAAGCTCGAGGATTGGGAGCAAGCCCGATTTAAAGCAAGCAAGGCATCAGCTAGAAATTTTGGGCAGCTAGAGGCTTTGAGAGTTACAACTTCAAGGAGATGTTGAAGGATACGTGAGAGGGACATGCTCGAAAGCCCGCGCGCAGAAAGTATATGCAAAAGGCCACATTCTTACAACTTCAATGCTTGGGTTGGGGTAGACCGGTGATATGAGGTATGACTTGTGTAAACACTGCGAAAATTGACGTGTAAAATTTGTATTATAATTTTTTCGTATTTGTTGACTAGTCAATTATTGAATTTTTTACTAGTAATTTGTCGTGATTCGTTACGTGTATTACTGGTATTCTCGGTCAAAATTTTGAATTCGAATTTACCGTTGATTTTCGTTTTGTAAATTTTGAACGTCGTAGATTAAGTCATTTTTTCTGATTAGGTGGACACATAGTCGATTAGGATAATTGACGAGAAAATCGAAAGATAAAGTCGAGAAATAATCGTTACTCGATCGATTATTATAATTTGATTTTTAAAAATTTTATTATATTATATTATTAAATAAAAATATTATAATATATGTTATATGAGAAGTGAGACATGAAAGAAACCTAAAGAGAGAAGCCCTCCCGCGTAGGGTTG
>QAOC01036797.1:0-13209 GCA_003255005.1 Begonia fuchsioides | reverse complement strand
AACTATAACTTTAATCAAGGTGTTATTGATGTATTAAAATATAAATAATTGTTAATTATGCCATTATAATAAAAGGTACAATAATATAGTAATCATAGACTTCCCATATAATAATAAATGAGATGTACAATAATTCAACTCATAAATGTAAGGTTAAAGGTAACTAGCATCCCATATATATTGATAAAATTCATTAAATATTTATACTTATTAAAAGTCATTTTTTAAATATTTTACTTGTAATTTCTAAGAAAACTAAAAATTCTGAGATTTTGTTTTCTTACTGAAATGAGTAAAAAGGGCAACGCTTTGCAAAAAGAAGCGTCAAATTATAAAAATTTAGCTGACTCCTGTAAATCGACCTAGTAGACTCTCGTCATACAGGAGAAGAATACTCAGAGCGAAGCCTCAGAGTGCAGACACAATTAGGGTATCCAAATAGCTTTAAACAAAATTGTGTTACATTTTTTTCTCTTATTGATTATTTGTATTACAAATTTAGCTGACACCTGTAAATCGACCCAGTAGACTCTCGTCATACAAGAGAAGAATATTCAGAGCGAAGCCTCAGAGTGCAGACACAATTAGGGTACCCAAACTGCTTTAAAAAAAATTGTGTTACATTTTTTTCTCTTATTCTTTATTTGTATTACAAATAATCAATTTTAAGAAATATAAATTCAACCCTAGAATCAAGGGGATCTTCATCACAAAAAGGCTATTTTGAATTGGAAAATAAATAAAAAAATATGTCAATTTATAGGTGGGTTTGGTGAAAATTTTCAACACATGAACATGTCTTGTATTTCCTCTTCTAGCTATGCACAATTTACTCCTTTGCATTATCAATCTACTTCACCAATCTCTTTTTCTCGTCATGAGAATCAACAAAACTCAAAAATTGTTATCGTAAAAATCAATTTTTAAATCACGCACGAAATATATAATGGTGTTAGGTTGTTAACTCAAAATCCACACGACATAAATACTTTAAAATATAAAATTTAAGCTTGTGAATTAAAAAATATTTTTATTTATAATTCAATTGTACTCACACGTCAGTATATATTTAAAAAAGAAAGTAAACATAAAATTACTCTCACTGAAAATACATAGAAAAATGATAAAGTATTAAAAGTGAAATTATAAAAGTTTAGTTGACACCCGTAAACTGACCTAAAAGATTCTCGTCATACAAAAGAAGCATATTCAAGGCGAAGCCTCAGAGCACAAACACAATTAGGGTGTTCGAACTGCGTTAACAAAAATTATGTTATATTTCCTCAATTATTCTTTATTTGTATTGCAAATAATTATTTTAAAAAATATAAATTCAACGCTAGAACCAAGGGGATCTTCATCACAAAAAGGCTATTTTGAATTGGAAAATAAATAAAAAATTATGTCAATTTATAGGTGGGTTTTGGTGAATAATTTCAACACATGAACATGTCTTGTGTTTCCTCTTCTAGCTATGCACAATTTACTCCTTTGCATTATCAATCTACTTCACCAATCCCTTTTTTCCCCATCATTCGAATTAACGAAACTCAAAAATTGTTACCGTAAAAATCAATTTTTTAATTATGCACTAAATATATAATGGTGTTAGGCTTTTAACTCAAAATTCACACAACATAGATATTTTAAAATACAAAACTAAAATTTATTAATTTAAAATAATTTAATCATTTATATTTATATATTTTTATCTCGTATTTAATTTTTTTTTATTCTTATATTTGAATTTTATTTTTAAAACAACTAATTTTAATATTACACTAAATTATTAATTATCTAAAAAAATTGAGTTTTTAGTTTATAATGATCGATTTTTTTAAAGTTGAAATGACTCCTAAAATTCAAAATTTCTTATGTATTTGAAATTGAAGAATATTATTTTTAATAATAATTTTATATATTTATATATTATTCTACTTTCTTAAAATGAATATTTACACGTAAAATAATCATGATACAATAAATTTAATAATTCATCATTTATAATATATTTTTTAATCACACTTCAATTACACCAACCTTTATTTAACATGTTAAAATATATTCTAACAAAATAGAATACAAGAAAACTTGGGCACAAAAGCATTAACCTTCGAAAAATATAAGCAATTGGACGAGATAAAAAAGAACGAAATGGATCAAACGTGCAATATTTACCGATAAAAAAGAGCCCAAAAACAAAATCATCAATCTTCGAAAAATAACAGCAATTCGACGAGATAAAAAAGAAAGAAACAGATCAAACGTGCAATAGTTACCGATAAAAATGAGCCAAAAAAAGACGTAAAAGACTCGTCATTTTGCACCATTCGACGAATTCAACCAATAAAAAAAATTAACTTCCATAAAACACCTAAAGTTTTCAAGAGGAGAAGTAATAAAACAACCAACTATGGAGTTCAAAAGTTCATAGAAAGTTGCCTTCAAACTCTTCCATCAAACCCATCTAAAAGACCAGTCCACATACCCTTCACAGGAGGCAATTGAGCAACCAAAGCATTCCAAGGCGGATACCGACCCCACTTCCTCGAACCCGTCCGTCCAACCTTAACGATAAATACCTAACCGAAATACACGATAATCCTTTTCATCGTTACTGAAAGAAAAACTAGATTATGTTCGAAAACATATGCAAGGAACAACGATTGATCCTACTGATTTCTTGTTTGAAAAACAATAACTATCGGCAAGGATACTCACACAGGAGATTCGGAAGTGACACCTGCGAGCTTCTTTTGCTCCTCTAACCACCTGTTGTTAGAAAACTATACGAGTTAGAGAGAAAAAACTAAGGGGCAATCGGATCAGATCAACCCACCAAACCGACAATTTGAGTCGAATCGATTTTAATTTAAAAAATCAATGTGAACCCTACCCAAAATTTTGGGTCAGATAAAATTGAATTCGAATATAATTTTATAAGAACCGACCTGGCGGATTGTGTTGATTAACTAATCAAATTCAAAATTTATGAAGAAATAATTGAACTTCAGCTAGTTTGGGCAGATATCTTGCGATTTTGAAATACGAAACTTAATGTGAACTCGAACTAAAATCAACCCAAAATTTTGGGTCAGATTTGAATCAAATCGATTATCTAGTTGGTTTTAGTTCGGATCTATTTTTTATAAATCCCGATCCATCATATCACATATATTTTCATCGCCTTTTTCAAACTCAAAACTAAGCGCTTTCCCATCGGTCGTAAAGGGCACTACCAATACCCCTCTTTCGAGAAGCCCGTCCATGAAAGCCTCACTCAATCGAAAAGACTCCATGATATACGATTCGGGGCCCGCACAAATCACGAGCCTAGCGAATCCTCTCAAATCACCAATGGAAATAACCTTCTCTACATTCACTCGAAGCTTAAGTTTCGAAAGAGTTTCCTCTCTAGTGAGCCTTGCAACCTGCGCATTCTTCGCATTGTTCTCCCTCGAATATAGAAATGCAAAAAGAGAGACTGCTCCAAGATCGATGGCCAGATCTTTGGATATTCCGGGAATTTCGGCCGCTCTTGATGAGTTTATAATCGCAGAAATCAATCGTGTGGTTGCTATTAATCCTCCGATGGCCCCACTGGCTATAAACGCGAGGTAAAAGAACATTCGAACCGAGCGAAAGGGAGAGAGAACTTCGCTCCTTATATTAGCTGTAGAACTGAAGAAGAAATAAAACATGATTACAAGGAGGCCTCACTGAACCTGATAACAAAAGCATTGGACGAAGATGAACCGAGTCAGAGAAAGAAAAGAATTTGAAAATCGTCCACATTTTCATAACATAAGTTGCCACTTTAAAAGAACTACAAGAGAAAGAAATAATTGTTTCAAAATGAGAATCCATAGAACAACACAACGAAGTTGGCTTCTTGCAATACACGAAAAGATATAGACGAATTACAATAAGACAATAAAAGACATGAAATTGTGGAGAATTGAGACAATTATCGAATCAATAGACTTACAAACTAACAAAATCAAGCAAAAAGCTATACTATTATATCAAAGATTTCAAGAAATAAGAGAGTTAGCATTACTAATCCTATTTAGGGGTGGGCAACCCGAACCGGACCTTAAAGTCTGGCCCGAAACCTTAAGATCCGGGCCGGGTACGGGTAGGGTAACGGGTAAAAATATAGTTTTGATTTTGGGTAAACGGATAGGGAGTACAGGTACCAGATATTGTAAAAATACCCTATACCCGTATTTAATACTCGTTGCCCAGCTCAGCCCAGCCCAACTCAACCCTCCAAGAATCAAGTTTATTATTTTTTCAATGATATTCTGTTTTTTTTTTATCAAAATTCAAAAATACTCGGATCTTACCCAGAATACCTGGATCCAGGTAAGCAACATTTCATAAAGATTTAAATTTTGGGCAGACCCAAAAATACCCGGATCCTACCCGGAATACCCGGATCCGGGTATTTTTCTATTTTTTCGAATAGGTCTGGGTTTCGGGTACTGCTTCATATCCGATACCCGAACGGACATAGTATTTTTTTTTAAATACCCAGCCCGTTACCCGTTTGCCCACCCCTAATCCTATTAATCAATTGAGACGAAACCATTTGGTTAAAAATTTTATGATAGTTAGTAATTTGTCATGGTATCCGAGTCGGACGTCTAAATTTAGATCATCAACAAAAACAAAACAAATAAACTCTCATTCAAGGACAAAAAAAGAAAATGGCCTAGGGAAAATGATAAGATAGTATAAATGATTAGAATCTTTCAACGAAAATCTTGAGTTTTTGGGAAAATTGGTAATTTGTCAACTCGAGTTTGGTTGATTGGCTTCCACCCAATGTCCAATTCAGCCCTCTTCAATCATAAAGCTCACTCAAAATGCAGTTTCACCAAAGGACTACAAATTAAAGAGAATAATAGGCTCGTCCAGATAACAAATACCAACTGATATGCCCTCCAACCAGCTAAAAACAAAAACCATTGAACAAATTGTTAAAGTTCTGAGATCTAAAACACGCTATTATCACAGTAGAGACCTTGTTCATCTTTCAACGCCACAAGATTGAAAAGGAAAATAGCAACAAAACCACCAATCATACTGAAATTTCATTCACAAAACCCCTTTGAAACATGGAAAAGAAACAAGGGAAGGGTTATGTAAGATTGGAGAACCTGATTTCATTGGAGGACCTCGATTCTTCAGCAGCTGCGCATATGAAGGCGGTAAAGTTCTCTTTTCTCCATTGGAGATGGGTGAGAAGAAAATGAGGCCCCTTCGCGCAAAAAAAGTCCGCTATATTCGTACCCATCTCCATGGGAAAAACGAGCATGTGGCGAAGAAGAAGAAGAAGAAGAAGGGTAACCGAGAAGACTGTAGAAGAAAGTGGTAGCCACAGAAACCGCCATGGCTGAGGGATGGGAAGAAATGAAAGATCGTTCGCCAGTTTGGCGAAAAAGGAAAAGCCAGATTGTGGATGAACGATGAGATTGGTGCCACGCTCAAAGTCGAGCAAATTAGCGTAAAGATTTCAGCTTTATCCATAAACAGTTTGATTATCATTTTTATCTAAAGATTTCGCCTGAAAAGCAAGAGTTCAGAAAACCACCTATTAATCAAGAAAAAATGGGTTTTAAGGTAAAAAAAACATGAAAACCGAACTAAAGCGTATGTCAAACTATCGATAGAAATTCAATTAAAATCCGACTCAAACTCGTCAATCATTGTGAAATCTAAACCCCGAATCATTGTGAAATCTAAACCCAGTTCCACTATAGACTTTCAAAATTTATATTTAAATAAAAACAGCAGGGCATGCTTGGAGAACAAGTTCTGGACTTCATTATAACAAAAACCAGACCGTGATCGACGAGCATACCAGCACAGAAAAGCTCTGATCCGTACAAAAATGGCGGAAGAAGTGAAGGTAATAGGAATGCTCTGGAGCCCATTCGTTTGCAGGGTGATCTGGGCTCTGAAGCTCAAAGCCATAGATTTCGAGCTCGTCGAAGAAGACATCTTCAACAAAAGCGATCTTCTTCTCAGATCTAATCATGTTCATAAAAAAATCCCAGTTTTGATCCACAACGGCAACCCAGTTGCAGAATCTCTGGTTATTCTCGAGTATATCGATGAGATGTGGCCTCACAATCCTTTGCTCCCGTCTGATCCTCATCAGAGGGCCACAGCAAGATTCTGGGCCAAGTTCGGAGAAGATAAGGTACTTTTGTTTTCCTTTCTTCTTCAGAGATCATCGTCCGGTCTCTGGACCTAGGTTTCCGACGTGAAGACCGCCGGACCAGGACAAGTTCCGGCGGATCAGCGGTGTCAAAGCCTGGTTAACTGATCAAGCTGACCTCATTTATCTTATGCTTGACTCACTCATCCATTAAAATATAACAAATTAGATAAATGCACGTTTATATTTATTTTATAATTAACATTTAACACATCAACGTTTAGTCGTGCGCAAAACCATATCAGAACCGTAAATCGTATCAAAATCATTGGTTTTAATCCGATCTGGATTCTAATTTTAAAAAAATCGTGATTTATGAGTCAATTCTCGTCAGTAAAAAATCGTGAAAATGATACCGTAGTAAAAAAAATTCTAAAATCGAGTAAAATCTAATTTAAATTCTAATAAAGTCTGATATAAATTCTAAAATTGACTATAAACTTACTCAATTACTTAAAACTCAATCCAAATATATTTTATTATTTTTTTAAAAAATATAAAAAAAATAAATAAAAACTGGAATGAAACTGAAACCATCGATATAATAAATATCATATCATATCTCATCCATCGATCGCTTTTTCAAAGCTAACTTCATTCATCTCATTCTTCTTGCTCGTGCATCAAAATATAACATATCAGTTAGATGCACATATCTATTAATTGAAAAAATAAAAATAATAATTAAATAAGTATGACTTGCATTATTTTTCGTTTATGTACAAGTTAATTAATCTAGCCAATCAGAGTTCCACAAGTCACACTTTGGAGTTGCATAATTCATGCAGATCAAGGAATTTTTAGCGTTCTTTACAAAAGTGGGACAAGAGCAAGAGAAAGCAACAATGGAAGCCAAAGAACTTCTAATGATAGTCGAAAAGGAGTGTCTGGACTATTTAAAACTGTGTTCGAATAGGGCTATTTATTTAAAACTCTAGTTTAAATTATGTTTTTAATATATATATATATGAAATCTACTAAAAGAAATAGAATAAAGTTTGACCGGTCAAAGGAACATTAAAAACTTTATTAAAGAGGTAAAGAGGATAGGTTCGAACATTGAATGAGACATTCAATTGGGATTGTCTTTCTTTGACTAAAAATCAAACCCATTTCCTCTTCAAAATAAAACAAAAACAATACGATGAACAGAGACGACGATGACAGAGAAAATGAAGAACATAATCTGTTTCAGACGAAGAAAAGCTCAAACAGTACGATGAACAGAAGCGAAGACGAAGAAGAGAAAATTTCATAAAATATAAAAAATTATGGAAATATAGAATGTTAGTGGCAAGAAGAAGAAGAAGAAGAACAAGACTCGAATTTGTAGAATTTATCGACGGAGAGAGAAACATCCCAAGTGCAGCTCAGACCTCTGGGAATGGTGACGAGATCGCCGGCGCCGAACTCTACAAATTCCGACGAGCCCTTCGGGTAAGCCTTCACTCTCCCTTTCACTAAATAACACGTCTCTTCTGCGTCGAATTTCAGCTGATATTTCCCTGGCGAGCATCCCCATCTGCGACAAAAGAAGAGCTTTCACGTTCTAGAGAGAGAAACAGGAGAGAGAAGAAGAAGAAGAAGGACGAGGAGAGAGAGAGAGAGAGAGAGGAGGGTTTACTTGGGCCAGCACTTGATGTTCAACTCGGAGAGTCTGGACTCAGAAGGGTTTCTTTCGACGATGATTCTGAGATTCAAAGAGGGGTTGGAGCTGGAATCGGCGGCCATGAAAGTGGGGTTTTTTTCTCCGAGCTGACCAATGAAATATGTAAGAAGCAAACCAGAAGAAAGAGGGGAAGGTATTCTAGAAACTTTCCAACTTTCAAACCCTAAAGCTTTTCTCTCTCATCATATTTTTCTGGTGTTTTAGAGAGAGAGAGAGATAAGATTAGCAGACACCTTGCATAAACGAAGCATACTCTCTCTCTCTTATATAGATCTATAGACATATAGATATTATATATAAATATATATATTATATATATTTATATAATATTTTATGTATTGGTAATGTTTGAGAGGGCACGACAGATTGAAAAAGAGTTCATAGCAATAATTATTATTTTTAAATCATTATTTGGTTAAATTACACAACTTTTGGATTTTTAACGTGAGAAAACATGGTCATAGGTTGCTAAACACGTGGCACAATATAATTGAGTAGAAGAAGAGATAGTTGGGAATGTGTTGACCGTGTCTCGTCCAATCATTTGCCTCCTCCTCTTATGCCTGCCTCATCTCACACGTTCCGTTCCACGTGCACTTACCGAAATGTCAACGCGTTTTTGCTTTTGCACCACTCTTGAATATTTTAATTAAAATACTATTTATTTATAATTAATATTAATTTATTATCTAAATTATAAATATAATTGATTCTAAACATTTAACTTTAGCCATTTTTAAAATTATCAATTGACGTCACATTAATATTTAACATATTTTAATACACACTATATTGTTACGACACTCATTTACGACATCCACATAAATGAATTAAAAGATCAATTATGAATAACAAGTTATCCTAATTAAAATTATATTTAATAACGCCAATTATGTGTATATATATTGTTAATTTTCAATTAACAGTAATCTATGGATAAACATTATTTATAAGAATTTTAAATTAATTTTGACTAGTCAAAAGTTTCGTTCATGCATGTGACAAGAAAAATATGTTCAACATTTAATTAATTCCCCAACATATAATATTTTATTTCATTGGGAGAATGTTATGTTGTTAATTGAAGAACTAGGACCACAAATCACTAATCATATGATTAGTGGGCCTAAATAATAATTAATATTTTTATGCATACAATACAATTTTATTATTATATCTTTTTAAAAAAATAAATATTTTTTGTTTTCAATAATCTTGAAAGAACCTGTTCATTAATCTAGCAACTTGTAGAGCTCATTCGAGCGAGCCAGACTCAGATTGCTACAACTTGCATATTTCTACACGTCGGTAGGTCGAGTTGCAGAGTTTGATGCATAGACTCGATTGTAGAAAGATAAATCGTTCATGTTCGTGAAATTGGTGACCGAGTATACAACTAGGTAAAAAGGTGTCTTTTTATTATGTTTATTTACTCAAACGGGTACAAATTTATTTTTGACAATTCGATAATTCAAATTATCAAATAAAAAGCAACCCCAACTCAAATCAAACCAAAAATTCAATCAACTCCGACAACTTAGTTCGATTTCGTAATCAAATTTCGTTTATGTGACAGATCTCAGCTTCGATTCACTACTTCAGGTCACAAAACCAAGATCTTTCAAATCGATAATGAATCAAGAGAATTAGAAACTGAAGATGTCAAATAATAATGTACATGGATGAACGTGAAACTATCACATCAACGAGACATTGGTATACGAAACAAAGATTCAGAGAAGAATCAATGGAGGTCTGGTTGGAGAGCAGGCAATCCTTGACCTTAGAACAATGCTGGCAATTGAGTCGGCTCGAGTATGAGATGGCCGGCTCGTCAAGCCTGCCGAGTCAAACGAGCTGAGCTTGTCGAGTCTATTCGAGCATGTTCGGTTATATAACCGATCAGTCGAGCATGTCGAGCCTAAACGAGCCGAGCAATCCTTGACCTTAGAAGCTTATAGTTTTCCCTCTTTGTGGCCCGAAGTATTTCTCCCACGGGTGGCTTCCCGGCAGCCGCTACGATGCAAGCCAATTAGGCAACTCACCACATAAAGATTATTTATTTCCAGCTTCATTTCATACCCACTTGAATTCCGTTCTAACTTTTCCATCAAAACAACCTCCGCCTGTTATATAACATCGCTTCAAAAAGAAGAAATGATGTCCCCCATTTTCAAAAACCCTAAATTAACACAGAAGACACGTTAAAAGATATGACAAGAGAGAAGATGTCAGATCATAAACTTCAAAATAAGTAAATTATACCATAACAAGATGTCAAGTGTCGTTGATGTTGTTTGCATGTTGCTACTGACACGCAGATGATGAATTTATATTTAATTTTTTTAAAAAATTATTAATTTTTTAATAATATATTAATATCATTACTTGGATTTTTTACATCATATACGCAATATTATAAGAAAATATTTTATTTTTTTTTTGTAAAAATTGCACGTACGCACAATTTATTTTAATTTTTTACTATGAAAAACTAAATTATTAATTAAAACTATATATCATCTAAAATTTTTAAGATAAACTATTTTAATATTGTCCTTCAAAGTTACAAATAATGAGTCTTCAAAATTGAACCGGACCAGAAAATTGGACTAGAACCGACGTGTTTGATTTGATTTTGTTTGGTTCTACGCTCATATTAGTTCTTAACAGTCTTGCAGTATGTAGCGCCAACTTAGTTAGTCTAGTTATGGGTCTAATGTAGTTAGGGTTGGGCAACCCGAACTGGACTTTAAGGTCTGACCCAAAACCGTAAGGTCCGGGCTAGGTACGGGTAGGGTAACGGGTAAAAATATTATTTTTGGTTCGGGTAAACGGGTAGGGAGTCTGAGTACCGGGTATTGTAAAAATATCTGATACCCGTGTTTAATACTTGTTGCCCAGCCCAGCCCAACTCAGTCCAGATTCTGTTTTTTTTACCAAAATTCAAAAATACCTAGATCTTACCCGGAATACCCGGATCCAAGTAAGCAACATTTCGGAAAGATTTAAATTTCAGGTAGACCCAAAAATACTCGGATCCTACCTGGAATACCCGGATCCGGGTATTTTTCCATTTTTTCGGATAGGTCCGAGTTTCGGATACTGCTTCATACCTGATACCCAAACAGATCAAAAATACGCGGCTCATTAACCGTTTGTCCACCCCTAAATGTAGTAAACCATTAAACTCGAATTAGATCATTAAAATTTATACTTTGTTTCTTATTAAATTTTAATACGATTAGTTTGATATAATTACATAATTTACTATTTTATCGTACTATTTTAATATGATTACCTAGTTTTGAGATTTCACATACTCGTAATTGTCCTTGCAGCGGAGCCCACCGCTCGCCGGCCACCGCTCGCCGGTCAGTACAAATAATTCCCAATCCTCTGTTTTCTTGCTCGTAGCTCCACTGTCTCTCATCCTCCTCCATCAAAACACTAGTCAACATCAAACTGTACTGAGTTTTGGACTCTACTGCTGTCAATCAATGCATATCTCCCTGCCTCAGAGTTTTCCTCGCTCTTCTTAGCAAACGGACCAGAAGAGTTACTCGAGTTCGGGTACATCATGCCGCCTCTATCTTCCTCCGTAGAAATCGCATCTTCGTGCTTGTTTTTTCTGTCGATTTTGTTTTCCATGGGGGCGATGAGTTTGGCGGATTCGATGGGATCTTCCTCGTCCATCTACGAGGTGCTTTTAGCTCACGGCCTCCCGATGGGCCTGCTCCCGAAGGGAATCGACGATTTTGAGTTGGACGAGGTTAGCGGTCGGTTTTCTGTAGGGTTGGATCAGGCTTGCAATGCCAAGTTCGAGAGCCAATTGCATTACGATCGAAATGTTTCTGGAATTTTGAGCTACGGTCAGATCAGCTCTTTGTCCGGAATTTCGGCTCAGGAAATCTTCTTGTGGTTCCCTGTCCAGGTGATTCGCGTCGATGTTCCGAGTTCAGGCCGCATTTACTTCGATGTCGGTGTGGTTTTCAAGCAATTCTCTCTGTCTCGTTTCGAGACTCCACCCGAATGTGTGGCTGTCCAATCTCCAATCGATTCCGGGTCGAAGGTTCATCTCCATATCTTTACATCTGTTCTCAACTATTTGGTTTAGTGATTCGAAATCTGACGACACTTCCATCTGAGATTACATGGTCTGTGCTGTCTGTCAGTATCCAAATTCGTTTGCTGGTGCAAATTTTTGGGATGCTTTCGAATAAAATTACACAAATCCTTTGTTCTTATCTGCAATCACTGTGATTTTCATTAGTTTTTACTCAGATTTGGGTGGGCAAAATCAACATATCAAGTCACAATATCTTCGCCAATTGAATTTCTTGAGATGAAAATCTTGTTTAAGGATGTAAGTGGAACTGCAATGAACATTTGTTGTTTCTTTTATGCAGAGTCAACCTGGAAACCCTGGCTATGGAGTCGATCAACAAAGTTTCGGGAGGGACTTTGAGTAGATGGCGAAGAAGGTTACCGGGTCGAGGTCGAGGAAGCTGTAACTCGAGGTGAAAATCATCCTCATTTATGTTGTTGAAGTTAAAGAATAAGGATATAGCTGGTCATATATTCTTCACCATCGAATGCTTGCTGAATTTTCAGTTTCTATTAGTTTATGCAGAGTATAGTAAAGTGCAGTTATGCTAGTTGGATTTGATCGGTTAATCGATCTAATCTGATAGGTTGATTCTTGTAAATTTGGATAGGTTGATTCTTGTAAATTTGGATCTAAATATGTCTATTCGAGTTGGTTTGGTGGGTAGATCCAATTTGATTCCACAGCTAATATGTCGGATTGTTTGGGAGAAAACTACTTGGTTTCTCAAAGGGTGAAACTGGGGAGATGCTTTCGTTGGACTGGCCTTTGTAAATGTCATATATATAGATATATGTTTCAAATTCATTGCATTATGAACAATCTGAGTACTTGAATTTATATGTCCTCTTTTTGAATAATCATTTGATTGTTTTATTTTTTCCTACTCAATTCTTCTATTTAACTGCAACGTCTCTCATCATTCTTGGTGTAATATTGTCTGTTTTGGACCAGCTTCATTTCACAGATTTATTCTTAGATTTACGATAAAAAAATATGTTATACTGGTAGGATGCAGTACAAATATCACTTTCTCAAGAGATGAGATTGCATCACTCTCACATTTTTTATCTGAACAAATCGTCATAGTAAATATATGAGCTTTTTGGTACCATGCAATGGTTGATTATAATGTTTTTTTCATTGATTGTCTAGATTTTAACCATGAATGTATTCTTAATAAATTATTTTGTTTTTTTTGTA
>QAOC01036752.1:83889-96997 GCA_003255005.1 Begonia fuchsioides | reverse complement strand
TATTTTGAGAGCTTCAAATTAAATTCAGCAGGAGTGCTCACAAGATTGCAATCCTTTATTTGAAACCTGTCCAAAATTTCTCGTACGTACTTCTTTTGTGAAATAAATATTTCACTAGCCAATTGCATTATTTCTATGCCCAAAAAATAATGCATTAAGCCAAGATCTGACATTTCAAACTCAGTCATCATAGATTGTTTAAATTTTTTAAACATGGAAAAATCATTTCTCGTAAATATAACGTCTTCTACGTATAAACAAATAATGAGAATTTTCTCTTGACCTCCAATTTTAACAAAGAGTGTGTGCTCGTAAGGGCATGTATGAAAACCTTCATTTAAAAAATAAGTTTCAATGAGACTATACCAAGCTCGTGGAGCTTGTTTTAATCCATAAAGAGCCTTTTTCAATCTATAAACTTTGTTCTCATTATTAAGCATAATATAACTAGGAGGTTGATTCACAAATATCTTTTCTTCCAATGTGCTATGCAAGAAAGCCAACTTGACGTCCATTTGAAAAATTGACCAAGAATTTCTTGCCGCCAAAGAAATTACCATTCTAATTGTGTCGCGTCTTACAACCCGAGCAAAAACTTTTTTATAGTCAATCCCATATTTTTGTTTGTAGCCTTTAGCCACCAAACGCGCTTTATATTTGTCAATTTTACCATTCTCTTTCAGCTTTGTTTTGAAGACGCATTTCACATCAATAACTTCATGCTCTTTTGGAAGATCGATAAGCTCTCACGTATCATTTCTTTCGATGGCTTTAATTTCTTCATCCATCGCCTTTTGTCATTTCGGGTCAATGACAACACTTTCGAAGGTTGTAGGATCACATTCCAAGAACAAAGCAAAGTGAGTGACTGGATCCTCATTTTGATAAATTTCTGCAACTTCAATATCAGTCATTCATGACGGTTTTTTCCGTACACGTTTAGACTCGGATTGAGCATCAGATTCTGTTATTTCTGGAGCTACATTTGAGGAGTTCACTGATGAAGAAACTGACGATATTTGAGGTGAAGAAGCAGCTGAAATTTGTTGTACTTGATCCAGGTTTTTTTCTTGTTGTGAATCCTCCTCTTGATCAAAAATAATTTGTGTAGGTTGCTGTCCATCCCAATCCCAATTATTTTTCTCATAAAAACTAATATCTCTGCTCGTTATAATTTTCTTTGTAGATGGATTAAACAATTTATAAACCTTAGATAATTCACTTACACCAAGAAAAATATATTTTTCACCTTTATCATCAAGTTTGTTCCTTTTTGCATCTAGTACATGTGCATAGGCGATGCATCCGAATATTTTGAAATGATCCACTGCTGGTTTGCTCCCACTCCAAGCCTCATCCGGTGTCATATTTTTCACAGCAAAAGTAGGACTTCTAATTAAAATATTGGATGCTCCAATTTACTGCTTCGGGCCAAAAACTCTTTGGAACCCTTCCTTTGCCATCAAGTTTCGCACCATATCAAGAATGGTTCTATTTTTCCGCTCCGATATACTGTTTTGTTGTGGTGTATATGCGGTTATCAACTCTCTACGAATTCCGTTAGTATCACAAAAAACTTCAAACTCTTTTGAGCAATATTCTCCACCGCGATCCGTATAGAGACTTTTAATACGTTGTATCCACTGAGTTTCAACAAATGATTTGAAGCTAGTAAATGCATTAAAAGCTTCTGATTTTTCCTAGAAAAAATAAATCCAAATTTTGCGTGTATAACCATCAATGAAAGTAATCATGTACATTTTACTTCCATTAGAAATGAGTTTTATTGGCCCACAAATATCATAATGAATCAACTCCAACATTTGTTTTGCTCGCCATGATTTTCTTTTATGAAATTGAGAACGATGTTGTTTGCCAACGACACATTCTTCACAAACTTGGGAAGGAGCTACAATTTGAGGAAGATCAATCACCATATTTCTTTGATGGAGAGTTTTCAGTCCGCTGAAATTTAAATAACCGTAGCGAAAATGTCACAGTCATGATGGGTCTTTGACTTCAGTTACTTAACAAGCTTGAGTGATCTCAATCTTCAAGGAAAATAACTTGTTTGAACTCATTTGAACAATTGCAATCACACCTCTAGAAGGGTCGTATATCTCACAAGTTCCCTTTTGAATGGTTATAATATAACTCTTTTCCAGCAATTGGCCTCGACTTAATAACTTGCATTTCAAGTTAGGCACGAAATAAACATTTGAAATTGTTTCAACAAAATCCTTTTTTGTTTTAATATTTATACTTCATTGACCCATTACTTTCAGAGTAGAACTATCACCAACGCTTACAACTGTACGAAATTCTTCACATAAAGAAATAAAAGAAGTCTTGTTGCTGCACATATGGTTGCTGCATCCTGTATCCACGTACCATATTTCCAATTCAAATTCTCTTTTATCTTGTACAACCATCAACAAGGTTTATATTTCCTTTGTTTCGAGAAGAAATGATGATTCTCCCAATTCTTTGGAATTTTGCGGCAACTTTGTATAATATTCAGAGCGATAATGACCAAATTTATGACATCTAAAGCACTCTACCTTAGCTTTTTCATGTTGTTGATATCTGCCTTTTACCTCTGCTTTGATCGTTCTTATTTTTCCAATTTCCACTATCACCTCTTCCTCTTCATCTTTCCCCTTCCTCTACCTCTTCCTCTTGCCTTAGAGAAGTTAGTAGAAGAAGCTACTTTTAAGGCTTGCTCTTCTGTTGTAGCTATTTCGATTTCGATTCATCTTTTGTTCATGAACCAACAAAGAACTTTGAAGTTCAGAGAGAGTACAAAAAATTTGTTTGCAGAAAAAAATTTCAACTATGATGAGGCTTCCTCTTCATCATAGTTGGTTGCACAAAAAATTTTCCTCTCGACTGATCACTCGTGTCTCTCCACTCCATGGATTCCCTGCTCTTCACCATTCTTTTCGTTCTTGTTTTTTCAGTTTCTTTGACCTCGACTCAGGGTCCACCCTCTCGTGGCTACTTCCCCAGCTCCAAAATCGCGTCTTTAGGGTTCAACCAGAGTTTTAGAAACATCTGGAGCCCTCAGCACCAGCGGCTCGACGCAAACATATTGTCTGTTTTGCTCGATAGAAATTCAGGTCTGTTTTTGAATCATCTAAAAGAACTACTTTTCAAGGTTTAACAGTTACTGTTTTGAAAAACAGGAAGTGGGTTTAAGTCTCTTCGTGCTTATCGATCTGGCTACTTCGGAACTTCCATTAAACTCCATCCCGGCTACACTGCCGGAGCCATCACCTCATTATACATATACCCTTTGGCTCTCCGCCGTTCGTCTCTCATTTTCCGTCCAATCCCGCTTTGCTTTCGTTTTTGGTCTTGTTTCCGGTAATTTTTATTGATAGTTGTCAAACAATGGAAGATTTTCCGGGCAACCACGACGAGTTAGACATAGAGTTTCTGGGCCCCATTCCGGGGAAGCCATTTGTTTTGCAGACGAATGTGTATATCAAAGGGAGTGGAGATGGAAATATAATCGGAAAAGAAATGCAGATTCATCTCTGGTTTGATCCCACCAAAAGCTTTCATCGCTACGCTGTTCTGTGGACCCCCAGAGAGATCATGTCAGCCTTCATCCCAACCATACCATTATTTTTATTTCTATATTTAAAAAAACAAATCTGGGTCTAAACTATGATGTGTTTTTAGACAAAATTCGCTGAAAAAACTTTTTTTTTTTAAATTTTAAATGTTCAGATTCCTGGTAGATGATATACCCATCAGAAGGTATGAGAAGAAGAGCCAGGCAACGTATCCAGAAAGGCCAATGTGGGTGTACGGTTCAATCTGGGATGCATCATCGTGGGCCACAGAGGATGGAAAATACACCGACTTCAAAATAGGCGGGTGCGCGAGAGAAGCCACGGCGCAGTGTGGTCCACCGTCGGCCTCACCGTCGTCCCTCGGCGGCCTGAGTGCAAATCAAATTCAGGCGATGCAGTGGCTGCAGAGGAACTATCTGGTCTACGGCTACTGTCGCGACCCCAAAAGAGACCACTCCCTCACACCAGAATGCTTCGTAAAATAGGATTCCACTTCTCTGGGTCGCCCTAGTTGACACGAAACGCACGAGTTTCAAAGTTTTGTACGACGTGGTATGGTCGATTGGTCTTAGTTCGGTTTCTGGTGTGTCAAAATGGCGATTAGATTTGAACTTTCTAAAGCATTGAAAAGGTTAGCTTAAGATCACAGAATTTAGACGATGTAGATTTCTTGGGTGTTTCTCTGAAAGCAAATGGAGTGATGAAAAAAGAGTAGCCAAGCAAAGGGCGTCTTCGAAATATGATCCCGGCTTTCAAGGGGGGACCTTGACCACGACGGCTTTTGGCGCCATGTGTTGTTTCTTTCCAAATCCTGAAAAAACAAAGACCAATTAGAAGAAAGTTGTTGGTAAATAAAGATCAATTAACAACCCGACCTTAGCTCAGTTGGTAGAGCGGAGGACTGTAGTGGGTGTAACCAACCTGATTGTAATCCTTAGGTCGCTGGTTCGAATCCGGCAGGTCGGATTTTTTAATTATGTTTTTTTTTTCACAATAATTAATCTTTTAACAATAATCCCCCATTTTGGAATTTGGATGACAGGCCAAAAAGAGCCCTAAACTCGTTTCGCATTCTTTTGAAGGCCCGGCCCGACCTCCATCGAGATTCTCTCTCCTCCATTTTCAAGTTTCATCGAGATTCTCTCTCCTCCAAAGCATGAGACTTTAACAAGAGTGATGAGCGACCACTGACACGACCCACATTTTCACGTACTAAAAGCCTCTGACAACTCCTCTCTCCAACCACTTCATTCAATCTTTACCCCTCCCCGTTTTTCAATTCTCAAATATCCATCCAATTTCCCTGTCAAAATATTTACTTTTACATTTTTTTACATACCCAGTTAAAAAAATCAACGATCTCCTTTTTACACCAATGAATTTCGGACCAACTCCCCGACCAATCGGGCGGCGCCACATCGGTTTGGCTGCTGACGGGAGGACTCCAGCGGTGATGCAGCTGTCTTTGGAAAATAAACGCTTTACCTGCCTCGGGAAGCACGCGACGGTGCCTCATTGTATGGAAACCCTCGACCGCCTGTAAGACCTATCCAGTTTCCGCGATAGGGCGAGGAGCACCTGCCACGTGGCGTCTCCATCTTCCGTCCGATTGTGGAAGAGTAGGGCCCGCTTGTTCGTAGGGTTCCTGAGGTTGTTTTGGATGACCGTGAGGTTAGTGGATGCCACCTGTTCCAGAATGTCACCCAGCTGCTCCACGTCTTGCTCTCGTACGGTTAGCGATATCGCCGCCCAGTCAACGGCGGCCGGGAATGGCAGCCGGATTCCGTCTGCGATTATGACCGGAACACAACCCAACGCCACTGACTCCACCAGCCTGGGACTCCATGGTGCCCACCCGAGCGGGCACAAACAAAAAACCGACCGTCTAATCTCCGACTGGTAGCCGGCGAACCTGTGTCTTTTCAGGTAAAACCGCCTGTCACCGTGGAATTTCCGCCAGATTACCGTTCTCACGCCCCTAAACAACGAAATATTGAAAACTTTAAAAGGATTGGCATAATAACATACCAAAAATGGGAGAAAAATGAAAAGATGAATTATAATTACTTGCTGTAAAATCTTCCGCTGACATTTTTTGGGTTGACTTCCATTTTCCCCCGGAAGAAGGCAAATATATTTCTCCGACCATTCGCCGGCTCCTTGTCGAGAGTTGCCTCTATGGATTCAGGCGGAATATAGGGCGGTATGAGCACGTTTTCGACATCTTGGCAAGGGTGTTTGTAATTTACACCAAATGTCTGGAGAACAATCGATTTCTTCAAGAACACCGGTATTCCCTCTGCAATCGCAGAATCCTCCTTCAAAACCAAGAGTGAAAAAAGTTAGAATTTTTTTCACCGAATCAAATGCAAACCATAGAGCAAAAAGAATAAAGTCGAGGAGGAATTATTTTTATCTTTGTTCTAACCATGGCGTGGAAGCAAGCGCCATAATCGTGGGAAGCTACGAAGATGTGGTCGGAACCTCGACTCCGGTTCCAAAACACGTAATCGGTGGAGATTAGCTGAACGGCCGAGGAGATGAGGTCGCGAGCGTGGCCGAGGGCTGGGAAGCCATTAACGCGGCTGAATTTGCAGGAAACATAAACCGGGACGAAGAAGAAATCGGCTTCATAAGGGTCAGACGTCCGAAAATCGCTATCCAATAATGCTCTATGAATCGCCACCTCCGAAGCGAACAGGTGGTTGCTGCAGCGGCTGTCAGAAACCCAATCGGCGTTGTATTTCGACGGCAAATCGTACATGAAAACTTTCATATCTTTCAATAATCATGCAAAAACCAGATTATTTCAAAGATGGTCGAAAATAATAGATAGAACAAGGGAAGAAAGAGAAAGACCTTGAATATTTCTTGGATATTTGAGAGTCGAGGTATCGATTGATTCGTAGAGAGCTCGAGAGGCGATGTTGGATTTGAGATGCGTTGTGGAGAGAGAGGTCGGTCTGGCATCGTCGCGGGGGTAGAGGCTCACGAAACAAGAGGAGATGAAATAGAAAGAGAGAGAAGCCCAGAGAAGCCACTTGCAATATTTGAAAGAGAAGCCCTTCTCCTGCTGTCTGCCATTTTTGTGGTGAAGGAGCTTCATCCTCACATAGAACCCCCTGCTTCTGGGGGCCGCTTTAGACTCCGCCATCTCATCGGCTTTAAGATTTTTTTTGCAGGAAAGGGGTTTGTTTGTTGAAGATGAGCTTTCCGTATCAGGACAGCAATGGAGTCTAGCCTAAGATTCACCGATAGATGAAGATAACGCGAGACCGATGGCGTTTCGCCATCGCAAGACGGAACCAGTAGAGAAGATTTAATGGGTCTGGTAAAGCTCTGGTGTAGCAATAATTAAATACATTTAAAAGTCAAAATCGAAAATATAAATAGCAGAGTTACTGAGGAGAGAGAGAAGGATAGAGAGAGAAAGCTTCATGGGTGGTCACATGGCGATATTGCAGACAACTCTGCAGCAGAGCAGCTAGGCGAAGGTCTCGGATTTAACGCTTCATTTTTAGCCTTTTCATGTTAATGATTTCCTGAATGACTAAGCTGCCCTTACTTCTTTCTTTAAATAGGTCGAAACACGAGGATGGTTTGGTAAACTTTCTAACAAAGGAGAGGATAAATGCCTCGTTAATCCAACTGTTTAAAGCTTTAACAAAACCCTAAAAATAAAAGAATAATTTATTTAAAAAATAAAAATAAAAGTGTAAGCAGCGAATCCACCAAATGCGAGCTTGGTATTCTAACCACATTCATTTAATGTGTAACATTACGTGTAGAAGCAGCAAAGCAGCTTCCAAATTTAAATCACTTTGCTATATTCTATTCATTCAAAATAACTTGAAATAATCAATTAAAACCCGAATGGATCCAGCAAGAAAACCTGAGAACCGGTTCTCGGACCCACCCCGGAAGAAATTAATGGATTAACCAATAATTAGTGGTTGGTTAATTAGCAATACTATATGAAACATTTTCGGAGGAATCAAGTGAGTTGTGACATGAAAGACAGTAAACCTGTAGCGAAATGTCTGGTTGTGTCCGTGACAGCCCCCTATTTGTCTTTTCAGCTGAAATTTTCTTCGCAATAAAAGCTGGTACCGTGTTGGGTGTGACACTGCCAGCGGTGTAACCTTTGTATTATTGCTAATGTAACAAGACACAGCAAACTAACGGGTACAATAAAAACATGTCACATGTAATTAAATTTAATATTATTTTTATATAATTATTGTAATTTAAAGTGGGGGTTTGAAATGTAAAAGGGTGGGGCAGAAGATGGGGCGAAAAGGGAGATAGAAATCCTTAAAAGCAGCTAATTTATAAGGAAGGCAGGGAGAGAGTGAGGGGCAGGGTGGCCTTGTTCCAAAGGGAATGTGGACTGGATAGGATGAACTGGAAAGCGAGACGCATTTTAAGCCTTAAGGGGACACAGGCCCTACCACAATGGGGCATGAGCTGTCTTTCCACGTGATTTTCAGATTCATTCAACCATCTCCCTTCCCTCCCATCAACTTATTCCCCAAATAAATGATTTTCAGATTCATTTTAAGCCCAATTATCGTGACGGCCTGAAATCTTTGAAACTAGAAGGTCACGGGCGTGGTGTGTTTTGGGGTCATCAAGGTCAGCACAACGTTTCAGGTCAATGTCGTCTTGAAAGGGTGCTATCTCACTCTTTAGAAAGTCAAGCCTATACTCGGTTCTCTGCACTGCAAAGAAAGACTTCCGCCTAACGCCCGAGGCCAATCCCCCCGCATGATTAACATCAGAATTTGTATGCTTTTAATAGAGTTGATCCGCTACGACAACATTCTAAACTGTTATAGATAAATAATTCTCTCAATTTTCTACGATTGTAGACTCATCGCCATTTGTTCTCCATGTTCCTTTCATTGTCTAGGCCGAGGATCGATTTTTTTTTTTGTGTTTGTCATATTAGTTTTTTATATAGAAAAAGTTGAATCGTTTAATCGGTAAAAAGAAATTGTAGTCATGGGCCGCGAGAAGATATTGGGACATGTCTTCGTGCAATACGAGAACATAATTGTCTTTGGGTACAAGTTATATTCCGGCTTAGTTTCGACATAATAGTCAAAAACATGCCTGGTTTTAAAACCCATTTTAAGGCTCTTTTGACGTCCGAAGATCGGACACACTCACCATCTTTCAAACGTCCAATACAGACGCACGGTCCGTCCTTCTGATGTCCGAGGTCCCATAGAGCTATATATACACTCGTTTTTTCTTCATTTTTTTCAGAGTAATTTGATATGAAATTCTGTCAGAGTTATATTTTTTTCACAAAAAATGCATTTTTGTCATAGAAAATGTATTAGAGTCGTTGTGCAACATCATGTTGCCGGTTGAGGGATCATTTCAGCCTTTGGAAACTACAGCTCGTGCACATGTGCTGCAGCCACCAGTGAGTGCTCACTACAGAGAGTTTCGATCATCTGCATAAGAGAGAGTATTTCACGATGTTTTTGCATTTCAAACTGTGACAACGCTTACGACACTCATATTTACATCATTCGAGAACTTGATGATTAAGTTAATGGTCGATGATATTAGACTGTTTGGTTCTTTTTAGCTATAAGCTCTATCTGTACAGCAATTAGTGCAAATATTTTATGCTAACCTTCTTGTAGATGTTGAGAGTAGCTATGAGAGGACGTTTCTCTCTCGCCACGAGGTGCTTATTAAATCGGATCACACTAACTGCATTATTGGATACGCAAATGATTCAGACGATAGTGAGAGAAAGATGTATTATAACTTTAGTAAAGCTGCACTTTTTATTATGGATGAGTTCAGAGCATATTTTTTGAGGTCGATTCAGACATCCAATAGCTGACTTGATTCTTTTGCTAAGCTCAAAGCAAATGAGTTCAACGTGGTCTATCGAATGATGCACAACATGATATCTCATACTATTCTTTATAGCGACGGACATCACATATGAAGTTTTGGTAACAAAACTCATCGAGAGTATCTGTGGAGAGATTCATCGAGATGAGGAGATGAGGATTTCCCACCCGCAATATGCATTTGATTATCTTCAGCTTCGGAAGGATGGGTCTGGTAGAGTTGGACGACACGTGGGTTGTCATAGGAGATGTAGATGTCATTCGTATGACTTAGATCTGGACTTTAATCTTTACCGTCATGATGACCCACAAGATTTGGGTCATTTGTCAACTCCTCCATATGCTGACATGGTGAACCTTACTATGGTTAGATGTCAGGGCCTTTCTATAGTTGGATGCTGGAGCCACCCATGCAGGATCCATCATTAGCATTCATGATGGAGTAGATGAGCCTATATCATAGCCAATAGACATAGATGATATATAACTATCATACTTAGTAGATTGAGAGACTTGATGACTATCATACTTAGTAGATGACTAAGATTGATAGCTTAGAACACATGGAAGATGAGATATGACGCATGAAGAATACATGTAGACTTTTTTGAGTTTTTCCTTTTGATTAGTGTCATCCACTACTTCCACCTGATTTTGGCGATTTTCAGTAACACTTTTGGAGTTTACTGTTTGTGGTTGTACTTTTTTTGTCGATTATGTTTGCACTTTTTTTTAATTGATTGTACTTTTTATTTTTAATTGACTATATTTTTTTATTTGAAAGAACTTTTAACATTACAAACATAACTTAATTAACAATAAGTAAAAATAGCACCAGTACAGTTGTCATTTTCTTCTTATTCAGCAGCGTTCTTTATCGTATGTTGTCACTAGTTGCTCGAGTTACCTGTAACTCTTATAAATATAAAAACTTTCTAATAAAAAAATATCACAATTTGTTAGTGTTTTTTAGTACCAATTTCAAATAACAAACTAAGCAAATATATAAGTTTTGAGGATGGAAAACGGTGTGGCCGGTTCAATTTGTCTTTTAGTTATTTAAATTTTGATCTACTGAATAATCATACTTGGGGAAGTAATTGATGTTAGTCCTTAGAATCAATATGTTAAATAAATATATGTTATTTAATATATGATAAAATATTAAATAAAATGGGGGTAAACCATCAAACACAAAAGTAGAGTCTTTATCTGCGTACACAAACAAGTCGAAGCCAGACTAGCTGTCTTGATTCGATCAACATTTTCCTTAATCCTCGTCTTTTCTCTAATCAGATCAAACCTTGGTTTTCTGATCTCTGACTTTTCTCTGAAAGTGAAACGCCAGCTAATCCAGTTCGGAGAGTTCCGAAAATCTGTCTCGTCTTCTCAAATCTGTCCCATCGGAACGCGGATATGGGCGGAGCTATCTTGAGCAGCGCCGCCAACGGAACTGGCGGATGGCTGCGCTTCTCTTTGTACATGGTTCATGGGAGGTGGTTCTCCGTCTTCGCCACCTTCCTCATCATGGCCGGCGCCGGAGCTACTTATCTCTTCGGAACATATTCCAAGCAGATCAAAGCTACGCTCGGCTACGACCAAACGACTCTCAACCTCATCGGCTTTTTCAAGGACCTCGGAGCCAACATGGCAGTTTTTTCCGGCCTGATTGCAGAGGTAACTCCGACGTGGTTCGTCCTCTTGGTCGGATCGGCTATGAATTTCGCTGGGTATTTCATGATTTGGCTCGCAGTCACCGGAAAAATCAGCAAACCGAAAGTATGGCAAATGTGCGTCTACATTTGCATCGGAGCAAACTCGCAGAATTTCGCCACCACCGGAGCTCTGGTCACTTGCGTGAAGAATTTCCCCGAAGATCGAGGAGCTGTGTTGGGTCTTCTAAAGGGATTTACAGGCCTTAGCGGGGCTATAATGGTGCAGCTTTACTTAGCCATCTATGGGAACGACTCTAAATCTCTCATTCTTCTCATAGCTTGGCTCCCCGCCGCCCTCTCCGTCGTCTTCGTTTACACCATTCGAGAAATCAATGCCGAGAGAGAGAGGAACGAGCTTAGGGTTTTCTACCATTTCCTTTACATTTCAATGGCCCTCGCTGTTTTTCTCTTGGTCGTCACTTTGCTCGAGAAGACGATTCATTTTCCCCGCCAAGCTTAAGCTGTGGTTGTTACAGTCGTTTGTTGTTTTCTCTTTTCCCCCTTCTTGATCTCCGTTAGAGAGCAGCTCTGTAATAACCCGAAATTTTAAATCCCAAATTTCAAAGAAATTTTTTTGCGAAGTTTGACTAACTAATTGTCGTATGCGGAACGTAAATTTGTCGTATATACCACGTGCGACGACTTGGTCAAACTAAATAAATTGGACTATCTCGGGACGCAATCGAGCTACGATTTTTTAATGTAACGTAAAAGTCGATTTTACGAAATAAGTGGACACATGATCGTGTCGGGATTGCGAGTGGAACGGAGAGAATTGAACGAAAAATTGGAAACGTCACGAGATAATATTATGTTTTAATAATATTCTATTATTATAAAATGTTATTTTTTTTAATATGTTAAAAGGAGAGAGAAGAAGAAGAAGATGAATTCTTCTTCTTCCCCCGACGCCGCCAAAAACGAGAGAGAAAGAGAGGGAGAGAGATCTCCGGCGAACGGCGATCATTTTCGACGATCAAGGTGTCACAATGTCCGCATCTAAAAGAGGAGCAATCCTTTAAAGCAGATTCGAAGGTAAGTCCGTATTTTAGGAGAAATCGGAGAAAAACCGAGAGAATAGAGTTTCGATTTCGGTTTTTCAGATCTTAATTTCTCGCGTTAACATTGGTATGGTTGTGTTCCTCTCGTCGATACGAGTGTTTTGACATAAATTTCGTCGGAAACGGAGGTCGGGAGCGACGCCGGTGACGAAAAACGTCGCCGGCGTGAGAAGCGGGTCGCGGGTCGCATACCCGCGGGTCAACCCAATTCGGGTCGGGTCAGCCCAACCCGGACCAGGTCAACCCGACCCGCCCAGTTGACTTGGTCAACGTTGACCGGTCAAACTGGACCGTTGACCGGTTCGGTCCGATTTTGACCGAACCGGACAGCAAGCTTCCGGGGCCGTTTTGGCCCGTTTTCGCGTCTTTTCGCTCGGTTTTCGATGCTCTTCTCTAATACAATGAAATTGGGATATTTCAGAGGAGCTTAACGAAATCGAACCGAGCCCGGAGCGGGAGAAACGAAATAAAAAGGGGAAATCACTTAAAAAGCGAGGTAAGTTATTTATATTTTCTCCACCTAACCTAGATGCATGATTTATAAATAAGGTTAAACCGTATTTTGGTGGTTGACACCCAAAATGACGGGAGGCCTAATTGCTTAACGTTGGTTTTAAAATATTAATATGTAGTTTAATTTGAATGGTTTAAACTGCATATGATTTGAATTCCAGATAGGGCTTGATTTGTAAATGTTGGGATTGCATACTGATTTATTTATTTGATTTGAATTGTTGGATTGCCTGTCTGGATAGGATAGATATTGAATTGTTGAATTTCAATATTTAATTAAAATCGTGATTTGGGTTTTTAACAAAATGTTGGATTTTGTTTGGAAAGCGATCGGCCCCACTCGTTCGGTTAAGGCGAGG
>QAOC01036752.1:0-80772 GCA_003255005.1 Begonia fuchsioides | reverse complement strand
TGCGAAGAATGTAAAACGACAAAACGTTTTATCAGACTTTTGAAACACAAAACCGCGTGAGACATGTTCCGACGGAAATGTAGAACGATAAATAAATTAAATTAATTTTAATTTCTTTTCTAAAAGTCATTGGTCATGGTCTTGGCAATGATTAAATGCCTTATCCACCGAATTTCCCTATTTACCAAATTAGAATAAATCAATTTACCGTTATTTATAAATAATTTAAGTGATTCAACTTTCAAAAAATTATTAATTAATTATTATTTAAATAAGAGTAAAAATAATTTTTGGTCTGAGTTTTTGGAAAATAAGTAAAATCGGGCCTGAGTTTTCAAAAAACAAAATTGTGTCTCGTCGGACGCATAAGATCTTGACTCATGCGTCCGAT
Organism: Begonia fuchsioides; assembly: GCA_003255005.1. Classification (NCBI taxonomy): domain Eukaryota; kingdom Viridiplantae; phylum Streptophyta; class Magnoliopsida; order Cucurbitales; family Begoniaceae; genus Begonia; species Begonia fuchsioides. Next base: position 80,381 of record QAOC01036752.1, on the reverse strand, counting down.
ATTCGTCCGAGTAAGGCATGATCAGAAGAATGAGGCAAGAAATTATTGTCTCATTCGTCCGATATTCGTTCGAGTGAGGCATGATCGGACAAATGAGGCAAGAAATTATTGCCTCATTCGTCCGATATTTGTCTGATATTTGTCTGAGTGAGGCATGATCAGACGATTGAGACAAGAAATTCTTGCCTCATTCGTCTGATATTCATCCGAGTGAGGCATGATCAGACGAATGAGGCAAGAAATTATTGTCTCATTCGTCCGATATTCGTTCGAGTCAGGCATGATCAGACAAATAAGGCAAGAAATTTTTGTCTCATTCGTCCGATCATGCCTCACTCGGACACATTTTTTTGTCCGAGTGAGACATGTTATGCGTCCAATCGGCCCAAAATCTATAAATTTAGGCTGAGATTCCTATTTTTTTACATTTTTCAAGTCTTAGTGAAGCTCTCCAAAAATTATCATTTTTTTTGCAAAAATGAACTTCGGTGGTAGAAAACGCATCAGAATCGTCGGACAGCACCGCGATGATGAGGAGAGATCGTCACAGCCCTCCGAAGTTGGAGTTTCTGATTCGCCTTTGTCGGTAAGAAGACGTCGTGGCGAATTTCGTTACATTCCAACCGAGCGAATGTTTGACGAAGTTTTCTCGTTACGACCGGTTATACCTCATAAACCAGTTGTATTCTCAGTATTTGAAGGTTTGAGGATTCGACCGATGGCTGCTGACATTGGTTTGGTCGAGATTTTTGAGTTATCAAGCTCATCAGCTGAGCGATTAGTGTGACTCTTATATGCGAACATTGTGGTTTCTGCGGGCAGCGATAATAGAAGGACATTATGTTTGGGAGAGATTTGTTGATTACACCGGAGCACATCAACATAATTATTGATTATTCATATGAGTCTTAAGATGGTCAAAGCGAGATGTATTACAATTTTACTCAGGCCTCTCTGTGTATTGTACAAGTGACTGAATTATCATTTTTATGCAAATTCGGGCTTCATATAGCATAGCAGAGATAGCATGGACACACGAAATTCCTGTTAGTTCTCATATATAACAATTGTAATTCTGAGTTCTCAAATTGACGATAAATTGTCTCCTGCCATTGCTAACTTCATACATGGCATTTTCGGAAAACACGACACTCCAATTCTTTGCCTCTCGGGTCATTTGATTTGAGATTTTCCTTATTTTTGGGCATAGAATATCCGAACTTTGAAGCATCGTCTCGTGTCTTTTCACAATACGAACAACTATAAATTTACGTATCATTTCGAACATTGTGATGATGAGTTTGTCTCTAGCTGCCATAATAACGTTGTTGAATGACTCGCTGAGATTATTCAAACTCATTTAACATTTTGAGTTCGACGAGAAGACATGTGCTGCCTATGTTTCTTTCAAAATAACTCTTAATATTAAGCAGCCAACGAGTTATGATGGTGCAACCGTGTCATATGGCGTTCAAACTCGTGTTCGGTCGAGGCATGTGAAGCGTTCCATAAAAACTGTTTGTATACTTGTCCACGGAAGATTTTCTGGAAATTAGCATATAGATGTCTAAGACAAAATCTATGCTCTGCATCACCAAGCTTCTCGTGATTTGCATTGATAAGTACTTTATGTCTGTCTGATATTGCAGTCCACCCAAATTCGGTTGAACTGTTAACATCTTGTCTTAGCTTTTCGAGAAACTAACTCCATGAATCTCTGCACTCCGACTCTACTACTGCATATGCAATAGGATAGAGTCCATTATCAGAGTCAATATCGACGGCCGTTAGAAGATGGCCGGGACATGCACCTTTCAAGTGACAACCATCCAAATATAAGACTGGTCAGGCGATTCGACAATTGCCCTCAAGAATGCAAAACGACATACATATATTCGTTCAAACTGATAGACATCTCCTTCACCTGTGACGTTTAATAATTTGGCTTGGATGCAGATTCTGCTACCAGGGTTGGACCTCAGGAGCCCATCTTCATATTGTCGAAGAAATTGAAATTGTTCTTCGCCAAATCATTTATTCAAACGTCGCGCTTCTAGGAGACTGTTAATTGCAAAACATGAAGTTATGATAACATTGTAATCTTTACGTACCGTCTCAATTATAAATGAGATTTTCCACATATGCTGACTCGTGAACTTGTCGAGATATGTGGCCGCCACCCATTTTTCCGATGCAAGTCGATTTTCCAATACTCGAGTGCAAGTATGATTATCAACAAAAGTTTTAATTTGGATTGTTTCTTTCTCATGCATCATTGAAGCATGAAGGCATAATGGGTATCCCTCTACACATATTGTTGTTTGTCTCTTTGGATCGCTTCTTTTGAAAGTGATCTCATATCCATTTAATGAAGTATTGTTTGTTATTTCATCTTTTAAATTTTTAATAGATGGGTACATTTTACCAAGATAAAGCTCGCTCTCGGCCGTCGCTGGCAAGCTCAAAACTTCGGCTGCAGTCTAATTCAGGTGGCGTAGTCAAAACCATCATATTTGCTCAATATGAGGAAGATTGAACCTCTACATCATATCCACCGTCAAAAGGTTGCAAATGAGGGACATATGTATTAGGTTCGTAAACCCAATTCATATTTGATTCACTTTCTTCTGCTTCATCTTCCTCGTTATTCGTCGCTTCTAACCACCAGTTGCTCGAGCTATCAGTCATTACAGTCAATATAGAACTATTTTTCTGAAATGTGATTTTCAATGAGAAAGAATGTAGAATTTATAGTTTTTTCGGGCTATCAAACGCATATTGGACGAATGGGGCAAAGCTCGGACGAATATCGGACGCATGAGGCAAAATTTTATGCGTCTGACGAACCTAAATTTTGTTTTTCGAAAACTCAGGCCCGATTTGGCATATTTTCCAAAAACTCATGCCCAAAAATAATAATAATATTTACTCTTTAAATAAACATTATTGTTCTTTGATTTAGCTAGCAAATAATCTTTAAAGTTAATTTAATTGACAAAAAAGTTAAGTATATTTACGGATATTTATTGAAATCAAATTATGATAATTTTCAATGTTTTAACTACATGCATTTATAGTTAAACAATAGAGATTTATCCTATTAATTAATTTACTAGTAATATAATCAAGGGTAAAAATTAGTTTACTCCCTCAATCACAATAGATACATCAAATTTTAAAAGTTATTTATTAATATTTTAAATTTTATTATAATTTTAATTAATATTTTTCAACACTTTTTACTTTTTTTATATTTTTTGTAATTTATTGAATAATTTTTTGTCGATTTGATCAATTTTAACGACTTGCTAAAAAATAATCAATTTTTATTTTTATTTAACTAAGTCAATATTAGAAAAAACAAGTATTTGCATAAAAATGTGATACTTTTTCTATTTTTTAAAATTAAATAACGAAACGTGTTAACTAAATTTTTTTGCATAATAAGAAAAACAAAATAGTAAAATATTTATTAAATTATGATAAATTTTAAAATATTAATTAACGAACTTTAAAATTGGTTGTGAGGATGTAAATTAATATTTATCTCGTAAATAATTATTTTTAGAAAAAAGGTAAATTCACTTGGGATTCTAAAAAGAAGAAATGGACATGGGATTCTAAAAAAATAAAAAATAAAATAATTAAAACATAAAATAAACAAATAAATAAATAAGTTGTTGCTTGTCTTTCGGCTGTTTTGTCTGAAGTCTGGTTTCATATTCTTCGTCTCGTGTGATCAGCTCTCCGTTTCATCTTCACCGATTTGACAGTATGCGTCTCCTTTCTCTTCTTATAAGACCAAGGCCCGGCCACGCCTCGACCAACCCTATCTCTCTCTAACTCTCTCTCTCCCTCTCATGTTCATGGAGAATCACTGTCTTCCTCTTCCGATTCTGGGCTGTGTTTTTCCGCCCAAAGTATGGTTTTTATCTGTTTTTTTATGAAATCTGATGCATTGGTGAAGCGGATTTGATCTTTGATGTCTGTAAATTGGTTTTTCGATGGTGCAGGATATGGAGGAGATGAGGGTTTCTCTTCTGTGCTCTTCCATGGAGCTTGAACAGACGAAGCTTGCGTTGCAGGAGCTGCTGCGAAACAGAGACAGCGAGCTGATTCAGCTTAAACTTCTTCTTAACCAAGCCATCAAGGAGAGAGACGAAGCGAATAACAGTTGTCAAAAGCTTTTTCTGGAGAAACTGCTCATTCAGCACCAGTTCCAGACGACGCCTCCTCTCTCTGCAATTTCCGATGTCGAAGATGAGCCCAGAAGAGGAGTCGATTATTCCAACAGCGGCTTTTCTTCCTCGGACTGCGATGACAGCATCGTTTCGTCTCCTGCGACTGACCTAAGCCCGCCGTTAATGTCGTCGAAGGAAGTTGATTTGGTCTGTGAGAAGCCGTTGCCGGAAAAGGGGAAGCTTTTACAGGCAGTCATCGGAGCCGGCCCGCTTCTTCAGACCTTACTTCTCGCTGGGCCACTTCCTCAGTGGCGACACCCACCTCCGCCGCTCGACTCCGTCGATATCCCGCCGGTAACAATTTCATCTCCGCCGCAGCTCCTCAATCCCGACTTTCTTCTCAACTTAAACGGCGGCGAAGGAGCTAGCAGAAAAAGGGTTCTTTTAGAGTCCTCCGATTCGCCATCAGATCCAAAGTACCCAAGAATTTCCGGATGTCCCCATTTTTAGATAAGAACGCAGCAATCCCCCATGATTCTGCTTTTCACTAATTATAATCAAAATCCAGTAGTCTGAACTCGAACCACCAGAAATTGTAAAACATGAGCCCCTGTTCTACCAATTGTACAGAGATTCTCTTAAAAAACAATAGATCTGCTTGCCAATTTTACTCGTTTTCGCTTAAAATTCATCGGATGGTCCAGATCCAAAATGATCCAGATTCCAGATCCAAATAATTTTATCGTAAAACATTAATTACAGTATAAACGAATAAACTAAGATAATGGAATTCATCAACTAAAAAACAGAGCACGGGTAGTTTAATCGACTGCTACGGGACCCTTATGCATCTCCAGCTGTGCTCTCCTCAAAAGAAACCGCCATGCCCAATCTCCTTCGAACTAAAAATTTCCGATCATCATTGGAAAAAAAAATGGGTCGTCGACGGTCACCTGTAGAGCGAGAAGGAAGAGAGAGAAAAACAGAGTCTCGCGGGGCACGGAAGAGAGTGGATTCCAACCCAAGAAGTCAGGGCATAGGAGACAATTGACCGGTGCAGAAGAAACGCAGAAAAGAGCGAGAAAAGAGAGGAATTGGAAGTGGAAATTGGAATGTCAGGCTAGACCAGAATGGAATGTTAGTAATTTGCAGAGGCTTCGCCGGGTCTATTAGCCGACCACGGAGGACACTTTTTTTGTGGTTTTAGCCATCCTCAAAAATCCCCACACTTTCCTTATTTTCATCATTCTTCTTCTTCGTCTCGACCAATCCATTACCTTTCCTTAGCCAAACAAACTGTGGATCATCCATCCATTTTAGGACAACCGTGGGAGGGTTATTTTGAGTAGGGTTCAAATCACTTTTGTGCTCGAATTATCAAGTTTCTTACTAATCAACCATCGAACTTTTAAAATTGACAAACGAGCAACCTATCACCCCACTAGCACACGGACGACCGCTTGTCGGTGGCAATTATCACACTACGTTAAGGCGTGACAAGAACAATCGGCGCGACAAATCTTTTTTTTAAATTAATAATTTTTTATTTAATCTTTTTATGCCAATGCTATTTCAATACTAGAAAATTTCATTACACATTTATAATATTATAAGAAAATACCATATAAAGTAATTAATTTTACAATTGCATGATTTATTATAATTTTTTCATACAAAAGATGGAAAAGAACTCATCATCAGAAATTAATGTAATTACCATATAAAGTAATTAATGTTTTATACTTATAATCTAGTAAAATGAACAACGAATCACTAAACAAATAATGCATGCATGTAGCTCATGAAAGTACTTAGAAGACAAGTACGCAAACGTCTAAATACTTCGACGTACGAATTTTATATTTAATGATTTTTTTTGCATTAAAAAAAAATAATAAATTGTAATTTTAAAAAAAAAATTAAAATTTTATCTTATAATATTTTAAACGTATTATAAGAATTTCAAGTCATTTAATAATATTTATAAAAAATTAAATAAAAATAATTAATTTAAAAGAAAAAAAATGGCATGTCGGGTTGAATACATTTGTTGGACCCAACGTAGTGCGGAATATGACACTGACACGTGACCCTTTGCATATTGGTGAGTTCAACAACCCGTCACCTATGATTAATTTATTTATTTTAAAGTTTGACTACAGGTTCATTAAAAATAAAAAATCTATTATTTGATTTCAAAATTGATTTAAACCCTTTACATTATTAAAATAAAAAGTAAATGCTAAGAAAAACAAAGAAATAAAACGATTGAAAACCCTGTGTGTGAAATCCATGAGAATAAAATATTAATGTTACAAGTTTGACCTCCGACTAAGATATAAATGATTAAATTATTATCAATCGAGATAGTGTCATCTTACACATAATTTACTATGTTATATCGATGACGACGACGGAAACTTCAAAGAATAAAAAGACTTGGTCGAATTTATTGAACAATAATGTATTCTTATCGAAGGAGTGGTCCAAGCCGCGCTTCGATCAAACTCATCTAAACATGCATGTTCATGAAAGTGGCTTTGATTCTTGTTCAATCCATTTCATCTCCTCGCTTACCATATGATCCTATTCCTAACTCTATCTCTATTTCATTCCCGGCGCCGATCATGTGACTCGTTTGCTATAATTTCAATAACACGACGTGTTCGCTCGTGAATCCGCCAATTGAACAAGATTAACATCCATGGGACAAACAAAACAGCTCCGGTCGGATTTAGTTAATGACAAAGATTTGGAAGATCCACCATTTTGATGGCTGAATTCATCCTCCCACAACCGGGTTATAGAGTTTGGAATCTTGGGGGGCGGGCACTGACCGGGTCTCTCTCCCAAACTCACTCACTGGTCAGCTCGGTCTTCCCTCCTCCACTTTCTCTCACAAGGGTGGACGTCTGTTTACTCGCCAGTCGTCGTCATCGCCATCTTGCCCGTTCATTCGCTGCTTCTTCTCTTTCTCCAATCTCGATCGTGCCCTCTTTTCATTTTCATTCTGCCTTGCAATGCAGGTTCGGAATTAGCATTTTTTTGTGCTCCCAGATCTGAAGCTTTGATTGGGTTGCAGTGATTTTCCTGCGCTGTCAGGCTGGAAGCTATCTTTTCCTGCTGTTGATCTGAATTGGATGGTAGCGGAAGGTCTATTTCTCCGTCGTCGGAGCTGATTCGGAGGATTTTATGTCGATTTGACGTTGAATGGATGCGAGGATGAAGAAGTACCGGTCATTGAGTCCGGATAGGGCTAAGGTCTGGACGGAGAAATCGCCCAAGTACCAGCAGACTCAGAATATACCCGTCGTTTACTATCTCTGTAGAAATCGGCAGCTAGAGCATCCTCATTTCATGGAAGTTCCGCTCTCTTCGCCGGAAGGTCCCTATCTCAGAGGTAACGAAAATTTTCTGCGTCAAAGGTTTCCATCGTTCTTTTCCAGTTCAGTTCTGATGGCCTTGGTTTCGTCAGATGTGGTGGATAGGCTGAATGTGCTCCGAGGAAGAGGAATGGCTTCCCTTTATTCATGGTCTTGTAAGAGGTCAAGTACTTTTCGAAAACTCTCGCTCTTTTCTTTCTTGGAATCCGAGGAATCAGACGACATTTCTGTCGACTTCACTCACCCTTTTTGCTTCACGTGTTTAGAGAATAACAGAGAAAATGTTGTTTGTTTGTTTTTTTTCTTCAATTCAAAGTTTCTTGCTTTATATTGCAGAAGCTACAAGAACGGATTTGTTTGGCATGATCTTGGGGAAAATGATCTGATCCTTCCTGCTCATGGAAACGAATATGTTCTTAAAGGATCTGAGCTATTTGAAGAATCTACTTCTGGTAAGGATATATCCTTTCTAAAACAAGATACAACGAAGAAGAAGATTCACAATGTTAGTAGCTTCCATAATTGAAATACATTAAAGGATCTTAAGAGCTTCATATGTACTTTCCAGATTGATTAGGTCCTATAAGTAATATAAGAATTCAGCCTTTGAAACAATTACCAGAACCAGCATCCTCCAGGAGTCGAGACTATTCTTCATCATCTTCAAGCTTGAAAGGTAAAGAGACCAAGCATTCTCAAGAAGACGAGCTCTCGCCCCCTCTTCATCGGTTTAGTTCCTCTATTTTGTCTCCAGACTCCGGAAATGGTAAAAACTCTTCCTGGGGTGGTTCCCTAAGTTTGGCCGAATACAAAATCTGCAAGAACGATGGCTATGCTTCCACACAGACTGAGGAACATGTCAGAAGATCGAAAACCCAAGAAACTTGCACTAGAGGCATCTCCACCGACGATCGGCCATTAGATCCTGAATGTAGTCAGATTTATCAGCAGGAGAGCGGCTGTGTGAAACCAAGCTATGGAATTCCTCATGATTCTGTTTCTCCCCAGCCATCGTGTTCACGTGCTTCTTTTAATGGAAAGACTGAAACACTAGAATCTCTGATTAGGGCGGACGCCAGCAAATTCAACAGTTTCAGGATTATAGAAGAGGAAAACGTTAGATTGCCAACTAATGTAAGACTCAAGGCAACTAATGTGTTGATGCAACTTATTTCATGCGGTTCGATATCAGTGAAAGATCATAGCTTTGGGCTTATTCCAACATATAGACCAGGGTTTTCAAGTTCTAAGTTCCATTCACCCTTGTTTTCTACGTCAGTGATCCTGGGAGAGCTTGATTGTCTGCCTGAAAATCATGGTTTGATGGGTTTGAGATTGGAAGACAAGGAATATTTCAGTGGAAGTCTGATTGACCGTAAAATTCTAAAAGGAGGAGATGGACTTGCGACTCTAAAACGATCATCGTCGTACAATGCTGATAGGTCAGTCGTAATTGTAATTGGGATCATCTTGATTGATATCTTGTGATTGTTTGAAGTTTTTTAAAGCAATCTAATTGTAGGTCAAGCAAGCAGTTGGATTCTACGGAGGAGAAAGATGAGCCAAGTTCAGGAAGATCCAAATGTATTCCTCCGTCAATCAAGGCCTCACTTAGCAAACATCCAAGAAGCGAGTCTATGAGATCGCCTTGTTCCGATAAAGCAAGAAATTCCTCCGATGGAGTTGACGACCATCATAAGGTGAGCCCCATTGCATCTAATATTGGCGGTAAGAGAATCACAAAGCCATCATCAGGGAAAAAACAATCCAAGAGACTTGATTCTTTCAGAGAAGAGAATGAGAATGTGATCAAGATCGAAGAAAGTTGAGTATCGACTTCTACTGGATCAAAATCAAAATGGATTTTTTGCGTAATTGTAGGCTGATGTTAGTCTGAATTTACTCTTTGCAGGCTTGCTTCGGGGGCTCGGGTTATAATCGAAGCTACTTGCAACATGACAGTCGATTCCTCGTAGATCACTCAATGGTATCTGTTTTTTCCCCACTTAGAAAAGTTCTTTGTAATTTTCTTAGAGCAACTCTTTTTGAATTGAAATTATGGAGGCAAATTCTTGATATTATTTGAAAATAAGTAGAAATAAGGGGAAATCTAGAGTGCGTCTATCCATTTTTGCGCCTTTAAAATGGGCTACCCCTATTTTGAAGCTTTAGCTGCGAGTCGTTTCTTTTCATAGTCCTATAGTCCTCCCCTTTTGCACCCAAACAAAAACTAGAGGAACCCTTTGACTGCTTTAGCTTCTTAAATTAGAAAGACTACTGCTGAGGCGTTTTCATAGGATTCCCTTGCTATGCTTTGGCCTTTTTCATAAGAATATTTTAAAATATCCAGTGTGATAATGGAGATTGAGGAGCTCCATCAACTGGGTGGACAAATTAGCTGCCAAAAAGCTTCGTTTTTAACGTGTGGGACAGCTCAAAGGCAGAAATCCTAGATTTAAGGTGCACATGCTTCATGCTTAGATTTAGCTGTATAGAATACATTTCCTCTTTTGATGATCATCCAATCGTTTTCTTGCTTTAGATAGACGCAAGTGATGCCTTGTAGACCACCTGAAGTTAACGTTTCCAACATCCAACTGTACAGACTGCCTTAGTTCTACCATACCATGATTATTTATGAACCTTTCAAAATCAGTGTCAAAAGTTTGATTAACCCTCCATCCTGGTTTTAAGAACACTTCAAAGTTTCAAACTTTAAGGCGCTCGTCTTGTGAGAGATTAGCTCTGGATGTCAAAAAAGAATTCATCTTTTCGAAAATCTAGGGTCGCTGTTATGTTCGGGATTAGCTCAGTTTGCTTAGATAGAACATACATCTTTGTTGTCTGCTTTTTTTTTAAGCTATTGAGATTTCTCTAAAACAATTATTTTAGTTTCAAAGAATAAACAACTGAATTATGGGTGTAGAGCTGCAAAGAAAAAAACATGTTTCTTGACAAACAGTTTTGGTCAAGAGCTGGTAACTCCTGCCATCACGGTCGACGGGTGTGGAGGTGCGGCCGGGTCTGTTCTTGTCTGCTTGGTATTGTAGGAGCTGCAGACGCAGCATTTATGTGCCAAGACGTGGAAGAAAACCTCTGATTTTGCCCCGCAATCGTTGCACAGAATCCACACCTGTTTCCATTCAAGATTACTGGATTTCACTTGGATTACATTTTGTGTATTTTTTTAATTTAATTGTATTAAGGAACCTAAATGCAAATGCTCTGCTACCGATCATTTTTTCATGTCGAAAATCGAAATATCGAGATGCGTCGAGTTGGAGTAGCATAAATTTTGAGCATGAAAACTAATTACCTTCTTGTTTTTATAAATCTCAGGCATCGGAGTCGAGTTTATCTGCATTGACATCCAATGGAAACAAGTTCAGAATGCTAATTTCAAGCCTCACAAATCACATTTTTACAAAATCACTGACCATTTGGTCGAATTTCTGCCATAAACAAGACATGTCTCGCATCGATTTGGAGCAGATCGGACACGAGTATCTGCAAAAAAACACGAGCAAGATGAAGAAATTGGAAGCGACCCAGGTAAAGAATCAAGAATTGAAGAACAAAGCTCACTGGCAATGGAGCTCCATCTCCTTCACACACTCCACATGTAGGGTATGTCCACACGGCAAGACATTAACATCTTTTGTAGTGTCGAACAGGAACTGAGACACAGAGCAGAATTTAAGGACATAAAAAGGGTTTATAATTACGAAAAATAAACCTGGTTCACCTCGAAGCAAACAGGGCAATCATGGTGCATTGCTCTTTCGATGCATCGATGAGCATCCTTCATCATCATCGGATAACAGCACTCTGCAACCAGAAAAATCAGAAGAGATGACAGAAGAAGACAGATGAAGAAGAAGAAGAAGGGATTCAAAAGCTCACCACAGGTCCTGCAATGGAAGAAATTTTCTCGGCCTCCTGTTCTGTGAACCGGCGACGATTCTCAGAAAAAAAAAAACTTCAAGCTTCAACCGAATAGAAAAATCAAAAACTGACCTGCAGATTCCACATTCTTCGCAGTGGTATTGTTTCTTGGAAACCTGAAAACCCAATGTATTTTTTTGGGTTAAGTGTTGGAAATAATCTGAAATAGAAAAAAATGGCAGCTATAGTTTCGTACATCGTCATCGTAGAATTTGCAGACGGGGCAGAAGTAATTTCCCATACAAATTCCACAGTTGATGCAATGCTGCTGGACCTGGTTCATCATCAATCCACTCAAATAGGTTAAAAAAGCTTCAATTTTAAGATCTTGAATCCAGTTTTCAGAAACTCACGTCTTGCTCTGTGTGGCAGAGAGAACATATGACCTGAAAAAAGCAAAACAGAAAAATTCAAGAGAGAATGAGAGAATAAAACATTAGAATCTCAGAAACCTTTGTTATGTTATGGCGAGGGATGTCGTGTTGATCGAGAGAACTGATTTGCAGAGAGTTCTGATGCAGAAAAAAAAATGTTTAGAGAACGAAAATTATAAAAAACTGAAGAAAAAAAATCAGTCGAACACCTTGGCTTCGTTATGGCAGTGTCTGCAATTGAAGATTTCATCACAGCAAGACGATCTGATCTTGCATTTTCTTCTATAATGAACACAACTAAAACCAGAAACAAATAGTTACAGAAGATTAGTTTGAAGAATCGAAAAGGGATAGAAGAAAACTTGAAATACCCGAATTCTGGAGACCCAGAAGCCATTGTTGACGAATCTTCAAGAAAAAGCTCTGAAATTTCTGCTTCAGAAAACGGAGAAGAAGAAGCAGGAGATGAAGTCTCAGAATTAAGATCCATTGCTTGTAAGAGGTTCGAGTTTCAAACACCAGAAGACAAGCAGAAGAACAGAAACAAAACAAAAGAACTCTGCTATGAGAGGTGATAAAATTGTTGATTAGAAAACGAAAGAGATCAGATCTTCAGATCAACAACATGCATATTATATTGTATAGAGAGAGAGAGAGAGAGAGTATTAAATAATAATAAGCTCGCCGGAGAGAGTCCAGTCCACAAAAAGTCCTACGTGGAAACCTGTCAGCAATGGCGATAAGACCAAAAACGCAAAAGACGACAGCAAGTTTATCATCGAAATAATTGATAGCCGGCAAGATTGTCGCGTTAGAGTAAATCTTAAGCAAAGAACCTCGGTACGGCGTGATCGGGAAGTTGACTCCGGCGATACGACAGCCAAAGGAGAAGCGGCCAAGCGGGGGAATTGGTTGACTTTTCGGTGTGGTTTTGGCGGCTGCGTTTGATGGCATTGGCCAGACGGTCAGAATATGAGCTGGTCGGCATAATTCTGAAATAAATTATACTTTATTACGTTACATTATTTCAAATATAATAGCACGAAATGAGAGGCGCAATCAAGCAATCCAAGGGCAATTGAACATTAAATTGTAGTGATATTTACATTTAATACTTTAAATATCTTTTTATGATTAATAATCAAGTATTCGATGATTATTTTAATCCAAAGAAAAATAACGTTAATAAAAATTTTAAATTATTTTTATAAAATCGTGCACGTGCCATGAAAATTTCAAGAAAAATGTGCACGTGCCGTAAAGACCATAAAGTATTTATCTGATAAACTATCTCGGACGTAGTCAAGTTATAATACTGTGCACGTACCATAAAAATTTTAAATTATTCTGATCATATTTATTTCTAAAAATTAAAAATGTTTATTAATTTAAAAATAAATTAAAAAATTTAGGCATCCAATAATTTTTTATTAATTAATAAAAAATAATGAAAATAAAATAATAATAATAATCCATGTAACATTTATAAGAAAGAAATTTCATGAAGTAAAACTTTAACTCAATTATTAAAGACAAAACTGAAAATATTAACACATATTAAACTCACTACTCAATAATTATATATTAATAATTTATACTATTTATTACCCTAATACTTATTATTTAAAATAAGATTAAATGCATATTAAAATCCAAGTTTAGGAAAACTAAGAAATCAAATCTTAGTTTTAAAAAAGACAAAATGACCCTAACAAGTAATTAATTAATTAATTAATTTTTCTTAGCAAGTAATATAACAAATAACTTGCAACTTTTAGCACCAAGATTAGGTCGGGAACTTCGATCTTGATCTCGTCAAGGGCTCTTTGCCCATGCTGGATTCAGTGCGGGCCATGAATTTCGAATTCGGTGTTTGAAGGACGGGGGAGTTTCGAAGCAGGAGGAATGAACGGAAAGGAAGGAGAATTGGAAGATGATGATGATGGCGATGATTCTTCTGCAAGGGCTTTGATATCAGAGAGAAGAAGAAGAGGCAAGATGAAGGAGAAGCTTTGCGCTTTACGTTCTCTAGTTCCCAACATGGCAAAGGTGATCCGAAGGGATTCCATTGAAGCAATATAGCTCTATGAATTCATAAATTTGAACAAATCTGAGCGAGAAAAACAATGGGTTCTGGAGATGGACAAGGCCTCCATTGTAGGAGACGCTGTTTCGCACGTCAAAGAGCTTCAAATGCAGGCGAAGAAGCTCAAATCAGAAGTAGCTATTCTTGAAGGCGTAGCCACTGCGCTTTACAGAGTTCTTGAATCGCTTGCTAACTTCAATCTTCAGAGCTCTAATTTGCCTATGGCGTCTGAGAGATTTGTACTAACAGCCACCATTGTCATGGGATATGAAAGAGTCTGTTAGAATTTGTTAGTTTGTTTCACACACTATCAATACCATATACACGTGTCCAAAGGCTATGCGTCTTGAGTGTGTATAAATACATCATTGTATGAATGGAAAAGATAACCCTCATATTTACGAGCTCTCTGTATATTTTCCTCTTCCTTCCAGTCCAACTTGGTATCAGAGCCAAGGATGGCTTCATCTTCAACGACAGATGCTTCACAGCTTCGTCAGTTTGCTCTCCCTCCGTTTCCTGCACATTCCCAAAACATTTCCATCAAACTTTCAGCAAACAATTATCTGGTATGGAAGAATATGTTATTAAACATTGTTATCTCAAACGGTCTCGAGTGTTTTCTTGATTCTTCTTCAATACCACCTCCACAATATCTGGATAATACTTCATGTCAGCTTAATCCCGATTTCTCAGTGTGGCAGCGTTACAATCGCTTAGTAATGAGTTGGATTTACTCTTCACTTTCGGACTCTGTTCTTCCGCAGATTGTAAGTTTTTCTACAGCTTCAGCAATTTGGGAAAGTCTTGCTAGGTCATTTTCGTCTACGTCTCTTGCTAGACTCAATGAATTAAGGAGCCAGCTTCACAGTTTGAACAAAGGAGGTTTGTCAGTTAACGACTATATCCAAAATTTAACAACAATTTGTAATAACCTAGCTGCAATCGGGGAACCTGTTGCAATTAAAGACCAACTTCTCGTCTTGTTAAATGGACTTGGCAGCGAGTATAACTCGTTTGTTACATCAATCTCTCATCGGACGACTCACACGTCAATTGAAGAGGTGCATAGCTTGCTGCTTACATACGAAGTTCGCCTGGAAAAACAGAATGCGCTCCCTCCTACCTTGCCGATGTTCTCTACTCCGGGTGCGAGTGAATCTGCCCTGTTTACAGGAAAATCGCCGCCATATCCCCCAGGTCGCTATTCTGGTTCGCTAGGGCAGGGGCATTCAGGGCGATTGAATAGGCCTTCTGGTGGGCCTCGTCCGTCAGGTCCAGCCAAGTCTGGGTATAAGCCCAGATGTCAGATTTGTAATAAGCTTGGACATTTGGCCTCGGTCTGCTTCCATAGGTCTAATCTGTCCTTTATACCTCCAGCTCGCAATCCTCCATCTCATCCACTCCCTTCTTATCCTTCAGCTTCTTTTACTCACCCGTCTTCTTCTCTGACTGCTCCATCACCATCAGATGCTCTCGCCTCCGCCTGGTATCTCGATTCGGGTGCTTCTACTCATTTTACTCCCGATGAGTCGCTTCTTCAACATCAAATTCCGTATACCGGGTCTGATCGTATTTCTGTGGCGAATGGTATGCAGCTTCCTATTTCTTCCGTTGGTCAGTCGTCTGTTTCTACTCCTTCAGGTCACCTTCTTCAACTCCCTCATACACTATGTTCTCCTTCGTTGTCTCATAATTTGTTAAGCATCCATAGACTTTGTTCAGATAATAATGTTTCTGTCACTTTTTTCTCATCCCATTTTTCTATTACGGACTTAAAATCTCAGGTCACTTTACTCCAGGGACCAGCAACTAATGGTCTCTACTCTCTCCCGGTCTCGTTGGCTCGTCCTCGTGCGCTGCTAACTTCCTCGGCTGATGCGTCTCTTTGGCACTACCGATTGGGTCATCCTGCTCATCCTGTTTTGGAGTCTGTCTTATCGTCTTGTAATCTTTCTTCACGTCATATTCAGTCTATGAGTCCTTGTGCGTCGTGTCCTATTAGTAAGAGTCACCGTTTACCTTTTTCTGTTTCAAGTTCAAGAGCTGCTGCACCCTTTGATTTGGTTCACACCGATCTTTGGGGGCCAGCTCCTTCTGTGTCTTTGGATGGTTATCGTTATTTTTTATTAATCATAGATGATTTCAGTCGGTTCTCTTGGCTGTTTCCATTATCCTCCAAAGATCAGGTTTCCAATGTCTTTATTAACTTTTGTTCTTTTGTGCAAACTCAATTCCAGAAAATTGTTAAATGTGTTCAAAGTGATTGGGGGGGTGAATTTCGACCCCTGTCCAAGTTCTTTAATTCTAATGGTATTATTCACCGACTTTCTTGCCCATATACCCCAGCTCAAAATGGGCGTGTGGAGAGAAAGAACCGGCACATTGTCGAAATGGGCTTGGCTATGCTGTTTCATGCTTCTCTTCCTTCGTCTTTCTGGTCATTTGCTTTTCAAACGGCTGTTTATTTGATCAATCGTCTTCCTTCAAAACTGTTATCTCTTAATAGTCCGTATCTCCTATTATTTTCTCGTCTTCCATCTTACTCTCACATCCGTGTTTTTGGTTGCTCGTGTTTTCCAAATCTTCGCCCTTATAATTCTAATAAATTTCAGCCTCGATCTCTTTGTTGTATTTTTGTCGGTTACTCAACTAATCATAAAGGATACTTGACTTTTCATCAATCTTCTGGCCGATTGTTTATATCTCGTGATGTCATTTTTCATGAACATCAATTCCCTTTTAAAATTTGTTCTGTCTCCCCTGTGTCGTCTCTGTCTGTTCCTATATGTCCATCTCCTCCTCCTAGCTTTTTACTGTCGTACTCGGACTCCCCTCCTACTGGTGTTCAGTCTTCTTCTACTAGTCTTCCTGCTATTTCTCAGGAATGTCCTGATTCTTCGCCAATTGTGTCTGCACCTTTACCACTCACTGCCAATAATCATCCAATGCAAACCCGTTCTAAGTCTGGCATACTTAAACCCAAGGCGTGGCTTGCTGTCAATACCTTATCCCCTACGTTTGAACCTGTTACTTTTCGGCAAGCGGCTCAGTTCCCGCATTGGGTTGCTGCGATGCAGGCTGAAATGGATGCTCTAAGGGCTAATAAAACTTGGTCGCTCGTCTCTTTGCCTCCGGATTCCCAGGTGGTTGGCTGTAAGTGGGTGTTTAAAGTCAAAACACGGTCTGATGGTTCAGTTGATCGGTATAAGGCCCGCCTGGTTGCTAAGGGTTTTCATCAACAAGAACATATTGACTATTTTGAGACTTTTAGTCCGGTTGTTAAACACACTACTATACGGTTAGTGTTATCTGTGGCTTTTTCAAATTCTTGGCCAATCAAGCAACTTGACGTTAGTAATGCTTTTCTTCACGGTGATTTATCTGAAGTGGTTTATATGGAGCAACCCCCGGGTTTTATTGACACCTCTTCTCCGTCCTTGGTGTGCCGACTTCACAAGTCGCTTTATGGCTTGAAACAGTCTCCGCGCGCGTGGTATCAAAAACTATCTGCTGCTTTGTTTTCTTTTGGTTTTTTCAATTCGGATGCTGATACTTCTCTTTTCATCTACCGGAAAAATTCTGTTCGGCTTTTTATGTTGGTTTATGTTGATGACATATTGCTTACTGGAACGTGTTCATTTACCATTAATTCTTTGGTCGAGTTTCTTCGGAGTCAGTTTGCTATCAAGGACTTGGGCTCGGTTCAACATTTTTTAGGAGTCCAGGTTTCCATCTCCGATTCAACTATGGCTCTCTCTCAATCAAATTATATTTTGAATCTACTGCACAGGGCTAACATGTCGGATTGCAAACCAGTGGATACACCGATGGTTGCTCGCCCGATTTTATCTATTAATGCCGGCACTCCATTAGTCGACGGTACTCTCTTTCGCCAACTAATCGGTGGTCTACAGTATTGCAACTTTACGCGGCCTGACATTTCATATGCTGTCAATAAACTGAGTCAATTTATGCATTCTCCCTCGGATGTTCATTGGCAAGCGTTAAAACGGGTGCTGCGTTATCTCAAAGGTACCGCCTATTTCTCTCTACAATTTTCCAAGAATCTTGGGGATGCTGAACTCATAGGTTATGCTGATGCCGATTGGGGCTCGTCCCCTGATGATCGTCGTAGTACAACGGGGTTTTGTTTCTTTCTTGGCTGTAGCTTGGTGTCCTGGACGTCTTCTAAACAAAAGGGCGTGTCCCGGTCAAGTACTGAATCAGAATATCGGAGTCTAGCCGATGCCGTGGCTGAATTATTATGGTTGAAGAAGGTTTGTAAAGATTTGGATATTCGTCTTCCTTCAACTCCCAAAATTTATTGTGATAATCTAAGTGCGACGTTCTTGGCTTCTAATCCGGTTTTACACTCCAAAGCGAAGCATATTGAACTCGATTTCCACTTTGTTCGGGAGAAGATCACGTCGGCTCAAATTCAAGTATGTTTTATCCCGTCATCCTTACAGCTAGCGGATGGTCTCACAAAGCCTTTGCCACCCATTTCTTTTCAAGCTCTCCGGGACCAACTACATATTGCTCCCCCGTGAGCTTGAGGGGGGGTGTCATGGGATATGAAAGAGTCTGTTAGAATTTGTTAGTTTGTTTCACACACTATCAATACCATATACACGTGTCCAAAGGCTATGCGTCTTGAGTGTGTATAAATACATCATTGTATGAATGGAAAAGATAACCCTCATATTTACGAGCTCTCTGTATATTTTCCTCTTCCTTCCAGTCCAACTACCATGAACGTAAAATGCTTCTTCTCTTTCGAATTCTCATCAGCTGAATCCACCATTTTCTGGGTTCTGACTGGTTTTTCTGGATAGTTTCACAGGTGAGGGATAGCGAGCAGGATATCAATTTGCCAAATTTGAAGCATTGGGTGGCTGGGGCCCTTCTTCACCAAGGATTTGAATTCAAACCATAGCTATAATCCTTCATCTCTCTTCCTTGACTCAATAAACTGAAAGAAACAGAACAAAACGCTCTTACATTGGTACATTTGGGCCTGGTTTTTGTCTGTTTTGGCAAAACCCAAAAACAAGACACGCGTGGGAGAGGCTGCAAGTAAAACACGACGATGTTGTACATAATGTCTGCCATTTTTACAATTTTACTGTTTTTTTAGCTTTTCGATTCATGCTCATGATGTTTAATGTTGTTTATTCGACTAATTTGAGTCATCGCCAGTGTTCTTAGAAATTGGAATCGATTTTTGGGGTGGGGAAATAGATTAAAGATATTGAACCCAAGTATAAAAATCAGATCTTGGATCCTTCTGGAGTTCATCTGGTTATCCACCATCACTAGAGCTTCACACCCTTGACGCATTATCCCCAATCTCATCTCAACGACTCGTTCAATGCAAGCGGCGCTAGCGGCCATGGCTGCCCACACCATCCTCTCTGCTTCCCCTTCCCAACTTACCCTTTTCTCTTCTTTCGCTAATCCCATCTCACCACCCCCTTTCAAGTCCTCCTTCAATGGAGTCTCCGTGCAGACCTTCCGCCCGCCCACCGCTCTCACCGCTTCCGTCGCCCCCAAGCCTCTGGCCGTCGTTGCTGTCTCCCGGAAAGCTGTGTCCGTTCTCAAGGGTAGTACCGCTGTCGAAGGCGTTGTCACGTTGACACAGGAGGACGACGGTAAGTTCGCTCGCCAGATTCTTCTCTTCTTACTCAATATGACGGCGAAGAATGTGGACTCGAGGTTATAGTTCTTGGTTTAGTTTTGATTTTTGCTCCATTTCAATCTCATTCTTTTTCCTTTGACATTGTTCAGCTCTCTAGATTTATATTTACTGCTTTCTTGGGCTTAATCTTAGGGAAAAGTATTAGGTTCTGTTAAGTTGAGCATAATCACTAGGACTAGAGATTGCCTTCAAATCCATCTGATTATCTTCGTGTTTGGCCAATTGGAGTGAATATTTGATCCTTGACAGGACCTACAACTGTGAAAGTTCGCATTACCGGCCTAGTTCCAGGGCCACATGGATTTCACCTCGTGAGTAATTATCGGTTTAGTTTCCGAGATGAATTTCTTCTAAACATCCATTCTAAATTACATCTTCTCCGCGTGCAGCACGAGTTTGGCGACACAACAAACGGATGCATTTCAACCGGTTAGTATTGATTGCTTTCTGATTCAAGTTTTACATTTTCTGTAATCCAAAGATTGTTGGTTTGAAAATGGATGATGTTTGATAGGTCTTAATAATGTGTAATTTGCTTTGCAGGAGCGCATTTCAATCCAAATAGTCTCACACACGGGGCTCCGAGAGATGAAATTCGTCATGCGGGCGACCTGGGAAACATAATCGCTAACTCCGATGGTATGTCCTTTTTTGGTTTAAGAAGGTTCTCTCTCTTTCTACTGACCAACTTAACCATTAACTTGATGTATGTCGAGCAATGATCAGGAGTGGCAGAGACAGTAATTGTCGACAGCCAGGTTTGCTCGATTCAACCCAATATTGTTACTAATGTCACTTCAGACATCCATGATCCATCAGTCATCATTGTCACTGTCGTTATTTATAATTAGAATGGTTATTTTTCTTTTTTGTTACTTGCTAAAAACTTGCAGATACCTCTAAGCGGTCCAAATTCAGTGATCGGAAGAGCTCTTGTGGTTCACGAGCTCGAGGATGATCTCGGAAAAGGTATGTTCTTATAATCTAGTAGCTACATTTCTCGATCGATGAAATCTTTGCTTTGTAGTTTTGAAATTTCTCTATTGATGTCGGTTTAAAACTGTGGAATGCTGATCCCTTCTGGTTGTGTTGATGTAGGTGGGCATGAACTCAGTTTGACCACTGGCAATGCAGGTGGAAGATTGGCTTGCGGTATAGAACTCTTCGATTCTCCATTTTCTTCCTCGTCCTTTCGAATTTTAGAATCATTGAAAACTCGAAGACAAATGGGAAGTGTTAGAATCATTGAATAGGATAATTCCATTTAAATAGTATTCCGAATTTTAGTTACGATTCTTATTCTTCATTTTTACTCGAAAATCGGATAGTGGTTGACCGCCTCTCCTATTGGACATGTTCTTATGCAGGTGTTGTTGGCCTCACCCCCATATAATCGGACCGCAATATCTCGGTTGATGGAACAGTCTAGAAGTTCTCTTACTTGAAAAGCCATCTTCCCCATTCGGCCGACCCCTTCCGATTGAAATAAGATCGAACTTCCATTTTCAGTGTACTGCTTTCTGGTATGAACTTTGTAAACTTAGAGTGCTTGAAACTTATTTGCTGTCGCGTTTTCGAATAAAAAAGCCACTCTTTCGTCTAAAAAGGCTCTATTTCACACTTTCTGAGTAAGATGCCAGTGAAGATTGGCGAAAAAAATGGGAAACAATTAACTTGACTAACTATTGTTAGAACCCAACTGAAATTCATGTCGTGCAGTGGTTGCAACATCCAAAGTTGTTCTATCCCTACAACTATGCTGGTCCCATAGCGTCATCACTGTAACCACTACCCGAATTCTTTACCAGTAATACCAGAGAAAAATGGCGTTTAGAGAGAGAGAGCGAGAGCGAGAGCATTGACTGTCTGGCAAGTAGACTTTCAAAATGAAACATAAATTTAATGAACATATGTTTTTCCTTTCCCCATTCAAAACTGCAATCAGACAAAACCAGTCTCTCTCTCTCTCTCTCTCTCTCTCTCTCTCTCTCTCTCTCTCTCTCTGGAAACAGGGGTTTTCTTTCCTTGACGACCCTAGAAAGGAGAGAGGATGGAGAGTAGATTAGAGGGGGGGATCAAAGGAGGTTCACCTAAAAACCTTACGTGCATCACACAACTAAAACCACTTTATTTTGTCACGCCAAGAATATATCCTCTCTCCCACAAAATAAACCTTATAATATAGTTTATTTCTCGGTCATTTTATATCCTTATTGCATACCCGATTGCCATTTTATCAAGACTTCGTCCCAAATTTGACTAAATCGCAGCTGAGACTGAGATCATCAAACAAAGATGTTCAACGCTAGTTATACTCCGTAACCACTTCATTATTGAGTAGGGCATCTTACCCTTTCACGAGTCGAGAAAACAAACCGCAACTCCACCCAATCGGTTTCCGCGACATGTCTGTGTCTCGTACTTGAATCCCAAACATACCCTCTTCAATTTTTTTGAACCACTTGCTTTTTGGCACCTCTTTTGCTCCAACTTAAGGAGAGAGAGAGAGAGATGATCCCTCACTTCTCTCATGTACTTAGGTACCGTTCCCTTTATATACTTTCTCTCTCTCTCTCTTCCGAAATAACATTCTCTCAGTAGTCCATCCATCAATCTTAGTCTTTCTTCAAGTAAATTGTTCAAGTTTGACTCCAGACGAAGATCGGTCTGTGGAATTGGATAATCAAGATCGGAGGGTGATGATCGGAAGAAAACACCAGAGGCTATTCTCGCCGGCGGATAGCACCGCCGGGGCGTGCAGGGAAGAAGAAGATTTTAGCTCAACTTGGTCGGGTGAGGACAGTACAGAAGAAGAGGAAGACATGGCTAATTGCTTGATTCTCTTAGCTCAAGGCGATGGTCCAAAAGAGGCGACCAAAAGCGAGCCACGGTTCGACGAGATGGCTACCGTAGCCAAGGTTAGGTTTTATGGGTACGAGTGCAAGACTTGTAACAGAGCCTTCCCTTCTTTCCAAGCACTTGGTGGTCACAGGGCTAGCCATAAGAAGCTCAAGCTCAGTCCCACCTCCGTCAACGCCATTGGAGAGAAGGTGAAAAAGCCTTCATCTTTCACATATCCAGATGAATCAGAAGAAGCGAAGTTCAACGAGAAGACGAATCCAAACAAGGGTAAACTCCACGAGTGTTCGATGTGCGGTCTCGAGTTCAGTTCAGGCCAAGCTTTAGGAGGTCATATGAGAAGACACAGAGCTCAGGCAGCCACGGCAAGCGACGAAACTAAACAGACAAAACGGCCAAATACCCTGGCGTTGGATCTTAATCTTCCGGCGCCGGAAGATGACCTCCGGGACGGCATGTTCCAGTTTCCGGCGACCCAACAGCCGATGGCTTTCCCTGCTCCTGCTTTAGTCGATTGCTACTACTGAAAAATCAAGTAGAAAACCCAAATGGAATTGATGTGAATTAATTAATAGATATATTATCAGTAATTAACTCAAATTTCAACTTGTTGACGCTGAAAAAGTCAGAATAGTAAGTGGCCGGTGTTTATCGTTGCCTTCCATTCACGAAAAGTAAAACCCTTTTCGAACTCTTTCTCCGACGTCCCCATATTTCTTCCATCAACACAAGCAAAAGAACTTCCCTCCAGCTCACTCGGTGACTCGCTCGCTCACTCACTCACATTCTTTTCTCATTAAATGACACTGATCCAAACATGGCTGCCAATCTCTCTCTCTTTCTCTCTAGAATGATCCAAGGAGGCATATGCAGCCAAGTAACAGCACCAAGTGTATGATAGTTGTTTAGGCTGTCAATATGAACAAGTTCTAAATTAAAATAGTAGCCATGATCACTCTCCTCGGGTCCACTCCAGGCTGAGCTCAGACCACAAGCATGGAGCTAAAACTCACTCCACCTTCATGGCTTACGGACCCACCCAACTCTCTTTCTTCTACACCCTTTTTCCTGCTGAATTATCCGCCATTTTCTGTCCTATTTCTTCACCAACCAACGCCTCATTAAGCTTAAAGGAAGAATTAGGGTTTGGTTTTGGTGACCTAAACACGTGGATGTGTTCCGTGAGTTGTCGATACTTCATTTTAGAGAGAGAGAGGAGGAGAGATAAAGCATAAATCATCGATGCCGAGCCGGCCGAGCCGGCTCGTTCGAGTTTTTTTTAAAAAAATTGGCTCGAACCGGCCCGCGAACTTCGAGGGGCGGACGTGAATGCTTGTGCAGATGTGTGTGTCAATCCGACAGAAAATGCCGGATTCATAGGTGCAACTTCTTGCACCCATCGTCGGAAGACGGAAACGTTTTCGAATTCTACGTATTTAGGCGGTGAATTCATAACAAACAATTAACTATTTTTACAAAAATTACTACTTTGATACCGTTCATCGAGTTGTTGATGATTGTCAAGAGAATCGTAGAACGATCAATAGCTAGAAGACTTTCGAGTGCGAAGACTTGACAGCGATTTGCACAGAGAATTTCGAGTAATAAATTCTCGGCTAACTCCCACAATTTATAGAATTCCATCATAACAGCTACCTCCGGTCGACCTGCAGTACTTACAGGGTCGACCGGATGTTTCCGTTAAAAATGAAAATTCTAGCCGTTACATTTGACCGGTCGACTCTTTTTACAACGTCGGTCGACACTTTGTGTGTACCGGTCGACCTTTTTATAATGGCGGTCGACACTTTCACTAACGATAAATAAATGTGGTCGACATATATAAACGTGGTCGACACCTAAAATATTCTGTAACATTAGCCGGTCGACACCTTATGCGGTTGACCTACAAAATTTATTACGTCGATTAAGTGTCGACCGCGGTTACATTAAGGGTCGACCGGACAACAGGCATTTCGAGCTCATGAGCCAGCTCGAGCGAGCCGACGTGCTGGGCTCGAGCTTTGGCTCGAGCCAGGCTCGGCTCGACACTGTAGCAATCCGAGCCTGTTTGACAGCTCTAGGTGGGACATGTCATATATAATATATTAAATATATTTTACTTAAATTAATCATAGCTAGATACTAGAATAAGAAAATAAACTTAGCATTACTCTTGTACTTACACTTACTACAGTTCTAATTCTTGTCTGATTTTAAAAATCTAAAGCCATAATATATCTATTTTCAATTCTTCTCGCATTAAGTTTCATTTTTTTTTTATTTTGGGATGGTTTGTGCTTTAGATTTTTCGGGTGTTAGCTTGTTTCTAAAAAAATCATTTTTCAAGAAGAAATTTAGGAGGGAAACCAAAATAGGATTTAATTTCATAACATAGACACCAAATAATTTAATTTTTTTATTTTTCCATGTAAAAAGTTAATACCAAATCAACAAAATTGAGTTTGGTTTCATTTCGGTTCAGTTAAAAATCGAATCGATTTCCACCCTAAAACATAACCATGAGAACGGCGACTTACAATGGTCTAAAGAAGTAAAGCGAAGCAAAACTATGAAAACGATAAAAGTATCAAATTAAAAGAAATTAAGAAATAATGAAAACAAAAGATAATTGGGGACATTTTGTGTGTAAGACAAACGTGATAACCATTACCAACTCCCATGTTCTTAATCAATTATTAATTGGAAAAACCAAACGTTATGATATTCTTCGCGGCTAAAGCATTGTTACGAATCATTGGTCGGGATTCGGTTGGGTTCGATTTCAGATGAGAACCAGCCCAACCATTTTGGTCGGGTTTCATCCCACCCAACCATTATGGTGTCATTGTGTCGATGTAGAACGAGGAAACTTTTGGGGTTCTAGATTTATGTAATGCCCAAGGTTTGGCATAATAAATTAGAAATAAAAGACGTAATATTTATTTATTAATCACAGTTCGATACGTCAACTTATATAATAATTATATATATTAAGAAAATAAATATATTATTAGTCTAGCTGTTATTCACATTAGTAGTTCGGGCTAAGATACCTAGATTTAATAAAGCGTTGGTGTCTCAATTCTTTTAAAATCTCATTTTTGCTTCACCCCGCCAAATGAAACTCTCATTTTAAAATCTCTAAATCCTGTCCGTCTATCTTTATTCCATCTAACGATCATACCATAAATCCGCGTCCCCAACGTATTAACCAATCACAACTCATTGTACCCTCTCTATATATTCAAGTCATCTCCCCAGAATCCCAATCCACTGTTGTGATCTTTGATTACGTAACCGATTCGATTGCTTCTTAGTCTGTCGCCTTCAATCTCTAGGTTTCCAATGGCGCCCAAGGCGGAGAAAAAGCCGGCGGAGAAGAAACCGGCAGCGGAGGAGAAGAAGGCGGAGAAAGCCCCGGCGGAGAAGAAGCCCAGGGCGGAGAAGAAGTTGCCCAAGGAGTCGTCGGACAAGAAAAAGAAGAGGACGAAGAAGAGCGTAGAGACATACAAGATCTACATATTCAAGGTCCTGAAGCAGGTTCATCCTGACATTGGAATTTCCAGCAAGGCCATGGGAATCATGAACAGCTTCATCAACGACATATTCGAGAAGCTCGCCAACGAATCCTCCCGTCTTGCTCGCTACAACAAGAAGCCCACCATTACTTCGCGGGAGATCCAGACCGCCGTCCGCCTCGTTCTCCCCGGCGAGTTGGCCAAACACGCCGTCTCCGAAGGCACCAAGGCTGTCACAAAGTTCACTAGCTCCTAGTCGATAACCATGTATTTTAATAGCTTTTAGATCTTTTTTAGTGCGTTTAAACATAATTTTCTTGAATCTGGCTGTTCTTCACCATTGGTGTTCATGAATTTTGAAATCAAAGTTGCAGAAATCTGTAATTTTTAATTCTTTTCTAGTATCAGATCATGGCAAAAACATCCGTCCAAAATCATGTCAATCCTCAAGTATCATAAAATCGAATCTAGCAAATGTAATGGGCAGAATTTAACATGACCAACCGATTAATGAATGAATAAAATCGACCCAAAATAACAAATCTCAGAGGCGCAAACCAACAATTCGGCAGCCTTGTAAAAGATCACAAAATTTGGCAAGTTTTTAACTTTTATCATCTCTCTTTTTTTCTATTCTCTACGCTACCAAAATTCAGCATCGCCAGATTGCAAGAGGCTCCAGCAATGTCACCATTTTTGCTGTACAAACGACCAAAAACAAGGCCAGAAATGGAAGAGAACAGACTGTACATTCCTTCGAGCAAATTTGAAGATTACCCACAAAAAATTACTTTGAATCTTGACAGTTGACGATGCGACACATTGGCACAGGCTTTGCAAGCACTGCCGTTCCTTGGAAGATCATCATCTGGTAATGCCTTCTGCGCTCGTTGATCTGAAACAATAGGACCATATACATATATATCATTCCTCAAATGTCAGTAGCAAATAAAGAGTCTATTTCTATACCTCTTCTTGAGTTAACTTGCTGAAACCAAATTTGTTAATCCATATGGACTCTGCTTCTTCGGCTGCCGGAAGAACAAGGCTTTTTACACCCAAAAACCCGAGGAGTCGCTCGATGCAGGAAAACAACGATTGGAAGTATCCCTACAAAGACATCGATCAATATTTTCAATGAAATCAGGCATTTCAGATAGAAGTTATTCTTATCCTAACTGTTTCATAAGCTAGTTTTCATTCTACATACAATTAAAAGACAAACCTGTCCTTGACACTCCATTGTGGTAGCCACCAACGGTAGCTCAGCAAGCTCAGACCCAAAAATGCGAAACACTCCAGCTGACACTACTGATTGACTGCGAAAATTATAATATTTGAGCATAAAAAGAAAGAAACTTTCTTCTGAAAGAAGCTAGTTTCCACCTTCCAATAATATAGTCAGTCAAGTTACTCACTTTGCAGTTAGAACTGCACAATATACTCCGCTGAATTCTTGACCCCTCACGTTCCTTCTGCAACCCAAACAAAAAATAAATATATTCTGATGAAAGTGAGCAAAACCAGAAAAAAAATCATTTGAGTAAAAAGATGCAATGACTACTCACCCGTATATCATCGAAGGAATAAAGTCCCTACCGGAAGCAGCATCAACAATAGGATCAAAACGATCCTAGATAACAAAATAACACAACTAATTAATGTTGCTCAAGTCAAGACAAGTACATTAGAAAAAAATGGAAACCACACGACAATCCAGATGTCATAGATCCAAATCTGTAGTTCAAGCACTGAGAAGGTGCAAGCCATTCGAAAGGCTTCTCATACAACAAAAAAAGGTTTTATCAAAGCCTGTGAGCATTGAAAATTGCATCCTAAATGTGAAAACCAAGTAATTGATAGTGCTTACGTGGAAAATGGAAACAGCCTTTGAAAGCAAAGCTCTAGTTTCATCAGAAGACACCATTCTCCAATTGAGAACGCGCCATCTTACATCAAGATCAGCCTTGCTTTCTGGACCATTTTCTTCAATCTTATTCCGCACAGCATTCAAAAGAGAGTCCGGAAGCTTCTCTTCCCCGCGAAGCACCAATTTCATGAGAGCATCGTGAATTTTGTTGCAGTCTGTGCAACAGAACCATTTTCCTTCAGGTAGTTCCTGTAATCCATTTATTGCAA
Source organism: Begonia fuchsioides (assembly GCA_003255005.1). NCBI lineage: Eukaryota > Viridiplantae > Streptophyta > Magnoliopsida > Cucurbitales > Begoniaceae > Begonia > Begonia fuchsioides. The sequence goes on along the minus strand of QAOC01036752.1, from coordinate 52,192 downwards.
ATAAATTAAAAAGAAATTAGGAATTTCTTTGAACAAAGAGGATGAGAACAATGATGATGATGAATATTCTACAACCTTTAAGTCTTCCATTCCGTGATCCTTCATACAGCCAACATGAAATTCCCTCTCACACTGGAAAAGGAAAGATCAGAAATTTAGTATTTAAAAGCATATTTCGAGCAAGAAAGATAGATCTATGAAACTGATAAATATTTAAAAAAAACACACCTGATCACATAGAATAACAGTACGAGGACCAAAACCAGATTTGCTGAAATCATGACTCCTGAATTCCTCAAGCATATCATGAAATTCTTCAGTAATTTATTTTAAAAAACAATAAAGATAAAAATCTAAGAAACACACCTGCATAGTACACATCCACCAATATCAACCTCTATTCCTTTCACAATCCTAATGCATCGGCTCGTTATCTGTTCTATGGGATCTATACCAACAACCCTCCCAGCTGCAACAGCATTGGCATTGTGCTCCACAAATTTTTCTTTTTGAAATAGATTTTGACAATATTTACAGTACCAAGTGCCAGTAGGAACTGTTGGCAGAGGAACACACTCTGCGAGATGCCAAAGTAAAATCATCAAATTTTAATATTTTTTATACAACAGGGAAGTAGAGAAAAGCTAGATCACCTGGGTGAAATGCCCGAGGGCATCCATCGCAGCACAAGAGATCCCCTCCATCAGCACAAATGCTGCATAAATCATCATTCTCAAAGGAGGAAAACTTCCCACCTTTAGACAGAGAGATGGACAATTCATGCAGAGACACTCCATTAGATGTGTAAATATGCAAGTACCTGAACAAAAGGTTTCAGCGTGAAAAATAAAAAAAGCAAATATAACGTGATGACAAGCATAAAATGAATCCATAAGCACACCACATACAAACATCACAAGCTATTCGATCGGAAAGTAGATCACTTCAGAGAAATCAAATTTCTTATACAATATTAAACAGTCTTCCCTAACTCATTCTCCCTCCATCTTATATAACAAAACTACCTTAATGTCAATAACTAAATTACCACAACAATTCTTTACTTATTTCCTAACTATGTTTTCCATCTCCAACATCTATGGAAAATCAATTTTGGCTCATCCAACTAAGTGATATGACTTCAAGCTCACAGCACAGTTCAGCTTCCACCGTTTGAGTATGAGTTTCTCAACATCAACAAAAGTGAGAAGTATCTCTAACTTGTAATGGACACATATGTTGCCCTATGCCGCCATAACAATGGACGGTGAGCCATTATACCATTGATGAGCATAAAATAGTCCCATTGAGATAAGACAACCAAAACAAACATAAATGAAAAAGGAAAGCCATAGGTTCACTGGAACACAACCTTGAGCTACTCGTTCTCAACATAGACTACTTTAGAGAGAGTAAATTTCTTAGACAATATTCAAGAATCCTGCGTTATCCCTCCTTCCTATTTCTAAATAACTACCCTACTTTGAATTACTAAATGAGCCCCACTAATCTTTTACTTAATTTCCTAACACAGGACCACGGTTATAAATAAGGAAGTTACTCTAGTTAATCATTTCAAATAATTACTCACGGCTTGCGACGTGATGCCCAACCAGCATGAGCCTCGAATTGTGAAGGGCTAACCTGTTCAACAAAGTAAAAGTTGCAGAAAAATCAAAGGAAAATAATCAAAAGCATTAGTGCTTCAAGTAAAGGAGAAATACCTCACTGTTGCAACAGCTACAAACAATTCCGAACCCTTTTTTATAACCGACCAACAATTTCTTCAAAAAAATAAAACAAAATCAGGATTGAAGACACATATTAATGATATAATTATATGCACTACCTTTCCCCGAGCATAATAAGCAACTTCTGTTCCATCTGGTAATATATCTTCTTCAAAAACTAATTTATGCAACCGTAGATCCCTGTTAAAATGCAACATAAAAAATATGAGAAATATAAGTTACATCTGATGTCAAATCAGAAAATGAGAATTTTTTTTATAAAATTGGAAAATTAGATAATAGACAACAAATGCTTACTTTCGAGTTAGTCGTCCCTGGCTTTTACTTTTTGAAGAATTATTCTTGGACACACTTTCAATTGAATGTGACACCAAAACAGGATGAGGAGATCTGCAAAGTTCAAGATTGTATTTTCAGACATCCACGTTGTAGAGAAAAAAATAGTTTTCTATCCTAACAACCAAACAACTTAAGGACTCGTTTATGGGGATGCTTCTCCCTGCTGTAAAAATGTATAACCAAAAGTGAATATATCCAAATATAATTGTCGCGGATTCAAGTAAAAATCAATAAGATTTGGTCAAAGTGGAATAGAGAAGTGATACTGAAGATTCAAATAATATAAGATATCAAGTCATTCTAGTAGCATAAAAATTTAGATAGAAGTTTTGAATGAGATAATTTGTATAACTATTATCACGGGATAATAAATTTGATTTGAATATTTGAAATGAAATGAACTATCAAGTTTGAATTTTAAATTATGGTGTCAAATAAAATTAGTTTACAAGTTTAAATCTTAAATTCTTGTAGGTTGAATGTAGGGATAGATTGAATTTACGTTAATTGTTTGTTTAAGTTGTATTTAAACATCTTTGAGTGTATAAAAATAATAACATTGAATTCCTTATTACTAAAGATCAAAGGATTCTATCCAAGGAGTCATTTTAATTTTACATTATAGATCAGAATCACAAGGGAATGAATTCTCATAAATCAACCGTCAACAACCCAAGAACATATTGTTCTTCTGAATCAACCTAGGACTGGGAGTTCCAACAATATCATCAGCTATGAATACATTAATCTCTATAATGTGTTACAATCATGACAAAAGAATTATTTTTCAAACCCTAGCTCATCAGATTATCAAAATTATTCTATCCATATTTTACACGACATAAAGATATAACACAAAAAACAGCTAATCCAGAACAGCACAGATACATGATTTTAGAATCTTGACATACAAATCGATTTTCGGAACTGTTGGAGCAGGAGTAGCCTGAGAGTCCTTCGAGCCTAGGCAGGATTCACAAAGCACCATCGATGGCCCAGAGCTGGCCAAACGACCTGTAAGTACACATAGTTTTATTACCAGCTCCAAGTATTTGAGTATATAATTCTAGGGAGAATAAAAAGGTGGAATGTGAAAGAGAACCCAAAAAATAACCTTTACAGTTAAGGCAGATGGTAGATTTTTTCATCGAGGAGCAACCAATCACACTTTTTAAAGCCTCTTCCAAAGTGTCCAATGGACAATTTTGACATACATTCATTACATCACGAAGTGTGTGTCCATTTTCCAAATAAGTGTACTCAGGTGGACGTTTATTTGAGCTACCGGCATGTAGTTCAAATATTGTAGGGGTCACAACCTAAAGAAAAACCAAAGAGAAACCGAGAAAGGTTATCATCCACTTCACAGAACAATATTTATTTCACGCACGAATGCATAACATAATACTCACTTCTATCCCTTTACAAGCTTCACATTGGCACCTTATTCCAGAACCATTTATAACTCCTCGAAGCCCTGTTTCCCCTGCTGCTCTTTTCTACAGCCAGAAATTGAAAAAAAAAAATTCAAGCTCAAATATTCATACGTTTACATGGAATGAAAAGAAAAAAAAACAGAATGTTAAACCTTTGCTCCTCGAATGTAAGTCACACACATTCCCTCGAGAATTCCAGTACCAAGAAGATCTTTTAACTTGGAGGGAAACTTTTTTGCTGCAACTTTCATTATCGATTTTGCATCAACAATCGATGGAGTGCTAACTATTGGAGTACTCTTAGGCTCATCCTTAGCAACATCACAATCCATCGCATCTTTCGCGTTGGACTTGCTTAAATCATCCTTTATCGATGTTTCTATAGATTTCTCCATCTCGATTGGAATGTCTTTCAATATCGATCGTGTAAACCGCCTCACTGACTTCTTGACAAGACTGTCCTCCAATTTAAAATTATCTACCGAAATTGGCTTCTGGTCTGCAATCCCAACTTCACCCCCTGCCTCCTTAAAATCAAACTTTTCAGTTGCGTGTTCTTGCATCTTTTCCTTCCTCTCCAACTCCCCCAATGCTTGTGTAATATCACCTTTTAAATTCTTTATACTTGCAAAATCCTCCGATCTATCCAAGGCTTCTGCTGTTCCATCTTCTGGACAAATATCCATTACTATATCCGCTATTATCTCTCCTTTCTTCCAAACTTCTGTGCCTATAACTTTCCCTTCATGGTCTTCTAAATCTCTGCCGCTCTCAAAACCAGCCCTTTTTTCCACTACTTTGTCCCTCAACACCTTGCATTGAGGCATTGCAAATTCATCATTAACACTAGTCTCCCCCATCGATTCTCCTGTCAGACCCTTTGGCTCGTCATCGTCGCCGAGGTCTACCACGTCACTCTTCGCATCTTCTTCGCTCACAGCATCCTTATTGTCTTCCAAAACCCTTGACTTATACCCCTCAGGAACCTCGCTAATCAATTTCTCGGCGTCTTCGAGTTTCTGTTCTCCCACAATCCTTTTTTTCCTTCCTCTCCCATCCGTTCTTTTCAACCTCTTGGAGCCTGTATTATCCAACACAACATTCCGCGCCTTACAGGCTCGAGTCCGCCCCAAAGTGCCAGAAATCTCGGATTGAACCTTCAAAGCGAACGCAAATTCACGTTTCAGCCCCGTCCGGACCCGAGACAACAATACAAACTTCTCAGACTCCGCACCTTTCGCCATAGACCATAAAAATTCGATTCCGACCCACCTGTACTCCCCGCAGTCCAATTTCAGATAAGATTAAACGCCAATTTACTCCACCTTTCGATTTATTGGCCAAGAAGGTTGATTTCCATCTTCTTTTTTTTATCAAAAAAAGACTTTTCTGAAGCCAATCCTTGACAGAGAAGGAAAGAAACACGGGCTCGGTAACTTTTATCGATGGTTGGGAGGGGCCGAGCAGACGAAGGACGACGAAAACATCGATTTCTTGGAGAAGGGCGTAGAGAGAAAGAGAAGGGTTAGAGAGAAAAGGAAAACCATAATTTTTATATACCGAAACTATCCCTAGGCAGATGTACCGATTGAAAAAATTTATTTATATGTTGAAGTCCTTCAAGTCTCCACATATTTTTAAAATAGCACCCATTTTAATTTAATTACACTTTTTTCTCCGTTTGCAACCTAAAAATAAGAAAATAGGAACAATTGTTAATTATTTTCTTTTTTAGGCTCTGTAACTAATTTCTTTCTTTAAATAATTATTTCATTAAGAAATAATTAATATAGAAACTATATTAATTAAGAGTAAAGATGATTACGACCAACACACTAATTTTTTTTTAAATTATATATTTTTTATTGGAGACGAATTTTGAGCCTTACTAGTTCTGGTTTTTTTTCCTGCATTTCAGTTCGATTTTCAATTTGACCTCTAAAATAAGGTAGTGAACCGTAAACTTGCAGGGTTTTGAGGAAATCGAAACCAAAATGAGTTGCTCTGCTGGCTCAAACCGGACCGAACTATACTAGAATCGTGGTTCTGAACAAACACGGGCCCGGTTCGTTTGATTGCACCTAATTAAGGAAGGGTATGTGCGCAAAAATAGTAGGGGCAAAACCGTCGGGGACATAAAAAAAAATGGTCCAGGCTGGTCCACGATTCAGGAGTAAATTATAATAAAGAGAGGTTTTTTGAAATACGAGAATTTTCGCGGCCAATTCAATTTTAATTTAATTTAATTATTTATTTCTGTCCTTGTATTTGTCGCACGTGTGGCAGTTTTTTTTATTATCTATTTACCCAATTATTAAATCACATTAAATGTTACAAATAATTCAATTAAAATAAGGTAGATAATTGACGAAAATGTGCTTTTTTGCGTTGTGTTTTGAAGGTTCTCTCTTCATATTTGGCGGGAGAAATAAAGGGGCTGCCACGTGGAATTTTGAATTAAATGACAAAACTTAAGAACTTTGCAGTAAGAAATGGGTTTCATTTCATTAACCAATTTGGTTAATGGAACTGAGTATGGTTCGGTTCTAGTTAATCAAAACCAATTTGGTTTTTAGTTGAAGAAAATAAAATCAAACCAAAAAGAATCTTGGATTTTAAATTCGGTTTTTAGTTGTCGAATTTTTCAGTTTTGAGTCAATTTTATCTAAGTCAACAAATTGAGTTCGATTCGATTTGATTTTGGTTTTGAAAATAAGAACCCAAAACCGAACCAAAAATTCCCAATCCGATTCAGTTCCAATCTTAAATATCTTAAAATTGAAACCAAATATAACCAAAATTTTCACTTCAGTTTTGAGTAGAAACCAAACCGATTCCCACTCCTAACGAACACTATCCGTTCTCGATATTACATCAAATAAAACATAATCGATGGTTCTCGATGTTCAAAGGCCAAACATAATACCATACGTTAAAATTTTTATCGAAATCCATGAAATTGTTTCGGGTCCAGATGCAGGCTTCTAAGCATGCTTTAGAGAAAAAGGATCAAAAGAGTGTTAAACGTGGAAGAATAAAGGGATTGCTCAAATGAGCATACAAGCGTGATAACAACCCTACAGGGAGCTTCTCCACAAGAAAAGAACAAACCAACAGAACCTTCACAAGCTCAGATCACTTACAATTTCTTGAGTCTGAAACAAGAAATCTGAAAAAAAGTGCAGAAACTGACCCCAAAAAGAAGAAAAAACCAAGAGAGAGAGAGAGAGAAACACCTTTGTGTCTTCGAGTTTTCCTATAATAATCTCCCATGAAACCTCTTTGTGGTGGAAGGAGAGAAGGTAGGTGTCTTCGAGTTTTCGATCAATGGGTAGTTATCTGCAGACCAAACTAGACCGATGCTACACCAAGAGGCTGATCCGGATGTTCGGGATCGCGTTGGTCATTGTCATGATCCTCCTGGGTCTAGCCCTGATCATCAACTGGCTGATCCTCATGCCCAAAAAGGTCATCTTCACCATCGAAAAAGGACAAATCAGCAACCACACCATAACCGATACCAGACTCAATGGAACATTTGAGCTACAAATCCAGTGTTTCAATCCCAACAAGAAGGCCTCCATACACTACCAATGGATGAAGGTCATAGCCACTTATCTCGACCAGAGAGTGTCTCTGTCGATCCAACCGTTTTCTCAGCCTCCTTTGAACGTAACGAATTTCGATATTAGATTCCAGAAAGAATTTGTGTCTCCATTTCCAAATATGAAAAGGGAAGTAACCCGGTATGGGATCAAATTATCCCTTCGGATTAGAGCAAAAATCAAGTTCAAGCTAAGGAACTGGATGGCAAAGGGCAGAGTGGTGGAGATCTTTTGTCCATCTGTTGTGGAGTACATCGATTCAAACAGATATTTCGAGAGGGTGCCTTGCGCGATAGACATTTGAGAGTCATTCAATCTACTTCTATGATCTTCATTGCATTTTCCATTTAGTTTCTCGAAATCAAGAGTTGTATTCTCTAAAAATCTCTCCTCTTCAGTTTGTTTTTTTCTAAGAGATCATCCAAAACAATCTCTCTAGTCTTAACTCAAGGGCCCTTCATGTACCACGTCACATTTTATCATCAGCTCATGATTTTTCGCCATTTTCTTAAATTTCTAAAGCTTTCCTAGAGAAAGAAGATCGACAGTAAACAGAATAATTAAAGGCAAACCCAGCAAAAAAAGAAAGCTGCAGACTGACATAACTCCTGAAAATCAAAAATATCTATTAGCTTAGTTACACTTTTTCCTTGGTTTTTACTCAAGAATTATTTCTGAGAGTCTAAGCCACAGCAAGACTAGCAACGGAAATTTGAAAATGAGGGACAAGTGTCATGATGGGGAATCTCCATAGTGATTTATGCCTAACAAAAGATAATTAAAAACAACACTTGCTACTAATCTCATGCTTGTCTAGTTAAAATGTGTGTTTATATGTATTTTTTCCTCCATGATAGTGGTGAGTAGAATGATTGACGAAAGCCATCTTTACATGATTGAGCAGGGAAAAAACGTCATTAAAAATGATAGTCATACAAAAGAAAAATGGTGGGGAAGGTTGGAGCAGATAGTATCTCTACCTTTTGCTTTCTCTATTCTTTTCTGCTATTTAAGTTTGGAAGATATCTCAGTCCAGGCATGTTCTTGATCGACGGGGTCAGAATGCCTCGAATTTTGGTAATGAATATTGGAAAATAGCTAGCTTTACTCTTTGTAATCCCACAAAAGTATGCATGAAGGTCCAAACGCTTTATAGTTGGATTAATCTAAAGAATTATCAAGATTCGGACTCATTCATAACGATCACAATGCAAAATCTAAGCATTCTTTTGGATCTTAATCGCGTAACAAAGATGATGATGGATTTTTTTAGATGGCTATGTCCTTAATAAATCTAAAACAAACAATCTTTCTTTCAAGGGGATAGATGAGTTCCTAGTCTAATCAAGTTTTTTCCATGGCCAACTCTAATTCATGCACCTTTTGAGATATTTAAAAGCATAGTTAGAAGTTAGAACAAGCCTATAAAGTTTTTGAGAGGAACTGTACATGATATTTGCTCCTTTTTCTCTGATAAGCCATTTCTAAGGCAGATTAGACCTCTCAGACAGAACAATTACAGCAATTAGTGTGGGGATGATGTCCTAAAAAAGGTAACCCAAAAGGGTAAGAAGAACATCTAACAAGAAGATTAAAAGACAGATTAACTACCTCGAAAAGCTGATGGAAATTGCCCCATTTTCTCGCCAACGCATCTGCCTCAATCTTCACAGACACATACCGCTGTTTCTTCTCTCCGCTTTATTGAGCCTCGACCCTCTGCATTGAAACATTTTTTCGCCATTTATTTAAACAGTTTCAACTGCTAATCAATAATTCTAATGGCATAAACAAGGACAACAGAGAAAATTCCAACAATTTCCTGATTTACTGATAACCCAGAACCTCACGAGAGAAAATCTCAAGGACAGAAGCCAAAATTGACCTGACTCTTGGGTGATTAATGACGAATATACGACTGTCCAAACCAGAAACGTACTGGGGACATTCGCAAAAGAACCAACATGCTAAAGTAGGGGACTCTGTTTACGATACACGGCAAGTGTTTGTGAAAATGCGCCACTGGGAAAAAGACAAACAGCGTCAAAGACGGAACGGCAATCCTAAATCAGCAATGAGAGTACGAATACATCTGACGAGGGTCCACCAAATGACGTGGATATGGACGTGTTCATCTATCTTCTGATTTGGCCTTTTTTAATAATTAATAATCATAATTTTTAATTTTATAATTCAATATTATCTAAAAATAATAGTAAATAATTATTTATAATTTATTAATAACATATATATTAATTATTACATGGCACATTGTATTTAAATTCACGATCTATGATTAATTACTTGCTAATTAGTATACTCTGTAGTCATTTGTTGATCTATAATTACTTGTTAATTAATTTATTAATGCCTTTTTAATTATTTATAATTAATGAAATGAAAGTCTCGTTTTATTTTCAATTTTAAAACCTTATTGTTAGCATTGATTTTAATTAAAATAATAATTATGTTTAATTAGTGTCTAGATTTTTGGGTACGTGAAAAAAGGCTCCACCACTATTCAATAATTAATTGATTTTATTTTATATAATATGATACGGTAGTTTGTGTCAAGAACATGGTGTCCTACTAGTTCCATGCCCCAACCCCATGTGATGGCCTTGTCATTATCATCATATTATTGGTGCATTTTTATATTTATTTTTTTAGAAAATATAAGTTATTCATCCAAATTCTTTTTGCAAAATTAAACGTATCGATAATGTCTAGTTCTACGAATGAATTGTGCTAATTATTCAAAAATAAATTCAATGACCGCATTTACAAAAACATCATAAAACGACGTCGTCAAATTGAAGCGGTGGTTTATAAAAACGGCGACGCGTCGATATTTAGTGTCAATTCAATCGTCCTTCCCTCCATTCTCCCTATCTGTAATTTTTGTCTTTCCATAAATTGATTTGAGTTTCTTCACTTTTACTCGAAACTTACAGCCATTGAGCTTCACTGGTACTCCATCTCTTTTCCTCCCTCTCTTTCTTTCTTTCTCTGATTTGGAACTTCGGAGGTTGTAGTTTCGTGATCGGGATGTTAACACTTGAGCTTCGTTTGTTTTCTATAATGTTTCACGGTCCTTTTTTTTTGGTTGATCTATTTTTGGTTTGATATCGTGAGATTTAACTTATTTCAATGTGTAGTTTATTGGTTCTCTTAAAATTTTGGAAAGGACGGAGAAGTAGTAGAAATGATGATAAGATTGTTATGGTTTGCATCGGAGGAATTGTAGCAGTGGAGTTGACTGAGGGAAATGTTATGTGATCTACTGTAGTTGAAGGCGGTGGCCGTTTATGGGGTTATAAAATGAGTGAATTCTGTGTCAGTGCTGTGATTTACTGTGTTATTGCATCCTGTGTAAAGAAATTTTGAAACAATGTTATTTCATCGCCGTGTGCTTAGCAATCTGAAATCAAATGCTTCTGTTTCTGATTTCAATCTGCTCTTAATTTAGTAAATTCGATATTGACTGTCAGATGCGATCTGAATCTGGAAGCTGGAGGATGATATTATTTGAAAAGTGTTTTGAGGCTGGCATTGCCAATCCATTTGATTACTGTGCTGTTTGTCGGTCAGTTTTCTTCTCCAAAAGTAAGAATAAATGGTGACTGCTGGATTCAACAGGTGATATTTTGATCCAGAGATTAAATTTCACAGGTGTGAAGTTTTAATTATGAATCCATAGTTATCTCAGCTTTGAATCTTTTTTTCTCAAGAGTTTAATCTAGTATAATTCCCCGAATAGGTTTACCATTTCCATAAAGGATATAATTGACAACTTTAAGTTCCAGATTATCCCTTTCTTGGAACGAATCCTGGGGGAAAAGTGTTAGAAAATTTATACCGTCTGCTATTTCATATATAATTACATGTCGAACCAAACAAAATCCTTTTTTTAACTTGATTACTGATTTACAGACACATGGCTATTGCTGGACTACAAAATGCACATGTTCTTGATACCACTATACTCAGGGACCCACAATCACAAGCATCAAGATTGTTCGTAGATGAAGGGAGGTTGCACACTCCAACATCTTTGCTTTTACAGGTGTGGAGAGGGCGCGAGGATGAGCATGTTGGTAGTCAAACACAAGAGAGATTTAGTGAAAGGTTTCTTAGACAAAAGGATGAGAGTATTATCACTGATCTCTCTAGGACGGATAATGGAAGTCATGGTAGTGAGCTTGGATGTCATTCAGAAATCTCAGGTACCTGTCTTGGTGACAATGCCTTTGAAACATGGTCTGAAGGACAAACTATGTCACAAAATGGAGAGGAGGATTCAAGCAATTTCTCATGCAGTTTTGGGGAAGGGGAAAGGGGGAGGGTCAGAAAAATTTTCCGTGAATGGACTAATAATGGGGCAAAAGACTGTGCGCCAGATATCTTCCGGTTGAGAAGTACTACAAAGTCACAGTGGCTGGGTGAAAATGAACAGGAGCGGGTTCGTGTTGTAAGGGAGTGGGTTCATAAGAATAGTCGGCAAAGTAATACTTGTAATAACAGAAGAGAAGACCAGGCTGCTGAAGCTGGTTGTCAAGTGGAACGTGTTCATGACAGCCTCTTAATTTACCAGACTGAAGGCCGCGTTGAGCAAGCTAAGAAGGGCATTAGAAGGTTATGGGGAAGGCAGGTTCTGCTGGATATGCTTAAAAAGGCAGAGAGGGAAAGGCAAAGAGAAATTCAAGGGTTGTTGGAGCAACAAGCTGTTTCATGCTTTGCTCATCGCAATCGCATACAGGTTAGTTTGCTACGATTTATACGATTTGTTGCATATACTTAGTGATAGTTTTTCTCTTCATTATGTGTGGAAAGCGTCCCCTTTGTTTTTTTTTTCAGGGAGATTGTTGCATCTTTTATCCTCCAACTTTGGAATATATTTGGGGATACTCTTCCTCGACTAAATGTTATCTTGTAATCACTCGAATAATTTTAATAAAGCTTATTAAAGGTAGAAAAAACAACAATGGTCATTTTTTCTGACTAATTGAAATACTTTTATACTTATTTCTGATGCTGAGATTGAGTTTCCTACCATTAATTAAATCATCGTGTGATCAACAGTCACCATTTATCACTTTGTTCTAACTCTTGTTCACATATATAAAATTAAATCATTTCCAATTGTTCTCATTTGCTAATCACGTTGTTACATGAAATTTTCTTCCTGTTTCACAGTCCTTACTCAAAAGTAGGTTTTTACGAAATAAAAGTGCAATTGAGAATGATAGACCTATAACGTCTACTGAAAGTGAATTAGGTTTGTTGAGGCGAAGGCAGACAATCACTGACTTGAGGTATATCTGTCTTTTTGAACTTCATAACTGAATTATCAATTTTTTTCATCGTTACATTTATCTGAATTAGTTCTTGATTTTTTCTGGTATTTGGAATTATTTTCTCTGAATTCACATTTATTAAGTATATATGAAGATTCTGTCATTAAATCACATTTATTCTCTACTATTAATGGAAACAGAAAAATTGTATTTATTTTCAAAGGTCTTAACTACAAAGGTCTATCTCAACCATTTAAGTAGAAAAAAAATAAAACGGCTAAAAGTAAAATAACAATAAAATATTAAAATAAAACTAAAACACAATTCATAGGTTTGTTGGGCTAACTTACTTGTACTACAATAGGAGCCACGATCTAGCTTTAGAGAGATTTAATATGTTCTATTCACTCCAACTTCATAGGTTGTAGAGTTTTCGTAGTGAGAAATGTACATTGAAAATAGGTTCTTTTGACTGCAGTAAATTATTTAAATTAATGCTTTTGCTCTTAATTCTTGACCATGGTTCATTTTCTTTTATATATTCACTCACTTAATGATGATGATAAGATAATAAATTTTCATTTTGATGTAGGGAAGGATTTGTTTCTAGACTAGAAGATGGTGATAAAGTTAACAGTGGTCGTTTGGATAGCTCGTCTAGTAGTGAAGTTGATCATTCTACTACTGCACAAAATCACACGAATAATTTCGACATCCTAGCTGATCTTCGTGAACAATCTTTTCCCATCAAAGCTGAGAGTCATGATGAAGAAAGTTTCTCTGCCACATTGTTCGATGATCAATTTGATTTACAAGGAAAAACTTTTGAGAGTGGGATAAATTATGTTTCTGAACTCGATGAGTTCGTTGAACAGATTTTGCAAAATGAGGTAAGAGACTGGCAGTCCCCAGATAATATCCTTGATCTGACTGACAAAGAAGATAATCTTCCTCAAACTGTGGATCAAAGTTTTGAGAATGCTACTATTCGTGATACTGATCATGAAACTTTGCAATTTAAACCCCAAGAACGAACTAACCCACATGATGCATTATTTAATGAGCAATACGAGCTAAGTAATGAGGAAAATCCTGGTTATGGATTTCTGCGTTTAGTAGATAACATTCCTGATGGTAACTCCCAACAAACTTCCACTCTGGTTGAACGCTTCGAGGAGCATAACTTGAGAAATGATCCCAATGATCTACAACATCTCAGTCTTGGATATTATGAAGGGCCTAGTAGAGAAGAGATTGATAGAACTTACCCAGAAAATTTTGCTTATGACGGGTCTCAATATTCAATGGTCAATGATTATGAAGAAGACGCTAATTTACAAATTGAGGATGAAGTCTGGAATGACAGCGACAATTTTCAATCACCTCTTCCAAATTGGTTAGAAGGTGCCTCAAATCAGGAGGCATCTCCTGCTGGAAGAGTAGAACCATCTTACTTTTCTGATGATGGCAATGAATATAGAACAGAAATCAGAGAACTCTTAAGCAGGTAAACTAGTCTTTAATTCATTGACTTAGTTAATTTATTATGAACTGTGAATCCATACACGTGAGATTTGTTAACTTTGCAGAAGAAGCGTCTCCAATCTTCTCAGTAGTGATTTCCGTGAAAGTCTTGATCAGTTGATGCAATCATATGTAGAAAGGCAAAGTCACGCTGCCAATGACTGGGTGTTTGATGGGATTTTCCCTCGCCCCACATTGGCAGAGCAAGATTTTGATGGGCAATTTAATGATCAGAATGTCAATCAGATGAATAATTTACGGAATTCTACTCTTACTTTGTCTTCAACAACAGCACCTTCTCGTCCTCCATTTTGGGATCAAGCATCATGTGATGATAATTGGTCGCAGCACGCCATGCATCACCAAATGGGGATTGTGAGTTTCGCTATTGTCTATTGGCTCTGGGTTCATCAAATATGAAAAAAAAACTTGCGCACATCAATTCTTACGAATAAAAATTGTGAATTTTCGTTCCTTGCTCATCTTGTTTTGTTACTGCAGTAAGTTTTTTTTTCAGCTGAAACCAACACATTTGTTTTGCCAAAGCACTGTCTATGTGATGATTATTATTGTTTTTTTTTTAATTTGAAGCATTTGTGTTTGTTTGCTTTATTATTTCATTGGTCAGCTTGAATTTCTTACCTGCTTTTGGGAATGAAACTGTTGTTTTTTTATCATAGGATGAATTGCAAGAATTTCTGACCAACTTTTCGGATTGAGATTGTCAATTTGTAGTCTTAAGTTTTTCTGAATCATTTTACAATTCATTGTCAGGATTGGGAGATCATTAATGATATGAGGGTTGACATGGCGAGACTACAAGAGAAGATGAGTAATTTGCAAATGATGTTGGAGGCCTGCATGGATATGCAGCTCGAGCTCCAGCGATCATTGAGGCAAGAAGTCTCTGCTGCATTGAACCGTTCAGCTGGCTACGAAGGTTTGCCTTGAATATCATTCTTCATATTTCTTTTTCTGTCGAGTGAAATGAGTAACTGTAATTTCATGCCTAGTTGATTAATTGCAGATTAGGCCAAAATAATAGCTAGCTAGCTCTAATTTAAGGAATAATAGCTAATCTTGATCTTCCAATCTTAGCGAAAAATTCGTAAAAAAACTCAACTGGTAAACTTATTAATATTTTCCCAAATTCGAGTATATCTATGAGAATTCGGAAGCTTACACGTTTGTTAATGGCCGAGTTGAATTATTATCCAGAGAAAATTTAGTTATTATTGCATCACCAGCTTGTTGAATTGCATTTTTGGTCATTCTTGTTAGAATGGACAATTGGAGTTGACAGCGCCTTTGATCGAATGCAGGAACTTTGGAGCACATTATGCCAGATGATGCGACAAAGTGGGATCATGTTCTGAGAGGAGTTTGCTGCTGATGCCGCAACAGCAATATTGATTTGTTACTCTGCAGGTAATTCTCAAGTTTAGCAACTCGGATGACGAAGACTTTGATCTTGCTTTTATTTCCTTTTAATCTGGTTTAATCAACGCAGCAGATGTGGACACATGTGCACATATTCGACATGTGCTGCCGGGTTGGTGCAGACAGACGGGAAATGCCCAATGTGTCATGCTTTGGTAGTTGAAATGAACCGTGCTCACTCTCAATAAGGTTTTTCTCGGAGAATTACGCTACATTTGTATTGCTTGATTGCCATAATCTATGTTTAATTGTTTATACTCTAATTTACACTGAATGTATGATTGAGATAATTTAGGGCCCCAATTACTCTATTGTCTCTTGCCTTGATTCATGATGCATGAAGTATGAAACATATTAAAATTATAAGTAATATTAGATTTATTTTCTTAGTTTACTCTTTGAATTTATTTTCTGAGATGTTTTGTTATTAGTTGTATAATAAATATTATTTTAATTATATTACATTAAAAATATTTTAATTATATTAATCAAAATTCAGCTCTAACAAAGTATCTTAGAAAGTAAAATTATTATTAATGTAAAATTATTTAGGTTAAATGTAACATTATTATTTGCGAAAATGAAGGGGAATTATTAGTAGTGTTGTCAGTATATCCTACTTATATTCCTCCGCAACTGAGAAGGATCCCACATTCTGAATGGCTAGACGGACCATTTTCGCGGCGACGGTATCAATTCGCCAGCTGGGTCGACCGGCAAATCCACTTGTGATGAAAGCCACGTGTCTACGCAATGGGGATGGTACACGTGTTGGCAGAAGGGGATGAGTTTAACACGCTCGTTCTCTCGAACTCCCCGAGGCAAATAGCGCAATCGCTCTGGTACTTGGCGTTCTCTCTGAAAGAAAACACCGGCAGCGACTTTATAATGTAGAGGTCGACTCTCTGAGGCGGAGCAGGCGACGAGGAAGGCGGCGTTGCTCGGATGTGGCGCCGGAGACTGCGGCTTTGGCTTCCTAGTCGACGCATGTAAATGGTAAACAGAGCGAAGAGCAAGAGAAAGGCGAGGATGACCACGACTGTGGCGGTGGTGGATGAGTCGCCGGTATCAATTTTATTGCGAAAATTTCAATAAAATTTGGAAGCTTTTAATCATACAAATTGTTTCACATTTACTTAATTATTAAATGTTTGTTTAAAAAGGTTACAATTTTAACAAGAGAGAAAAGTCAAAGAGAATCCGAGCCAATAATACTAGTCTATCTAAACCAACCATTAAAAACCGAATCAGGCACCTGCTGAGGAATCCCCTTTCTTCTCTTTGAATGTCCAGGCGGGAGGTTGACCTCCGCACGTGCGGGGTGGACTCCCCAGTCCATTCCTAGCTGGTCCCCGGTTGAGGATGGTATGCTTCTCGGTAAGATTTTTTTGATATATTCTTTTAAAATCAGAATTTTTTTTGGATATTTTACGGAGAAGAAAGTAATATGCAAGGAAATGGCATGGCAAGTTTGATGCTTCCATGGCCATCTATTGAGCTTCAGCCCAGGCCGTGTAACAGCACCATTGCCCACCCTTGCCCCAACCCAGCCATGATAAATATCTTTCATTAGTTGATATAATTCTCAAATTTGATCATTTGCGACGAACTGTAGAAAAATCCAGCATTTGTGTTGGGTCAGGCCTGTTGCATAATCTAAATCCGGGTTTCACAGATCGGCGTGCGATTCGCAGGGACGACCACTACGATTCTTCGAAAAGGGTTTAGGTAATCGTCATTGATGCTGCTTCTGCTCGTCTGGTTTTCAGTGTGATTCCATAGGCAGAGAGAAGAGGAAATGTTGTGTTCCAAGCGGCTAATAGCCAGAACTTGCTCGACCCGAGCTTCGATTTTGAGCTCTCAGTTCATCGCGCAAGAAGAGGCGGGGTTCTTTATTCATCCTTCTCGAAATTTTGCTCAGAGAACCTCCTCTCGCTTCCTCGACATTTACCAGGTAATCACTTTCCTTTAATCTATCTGCTGCCTCCTTTAAAGGGCTCAACTTTCCGCCGAACATCGGCATTTTCTCCTTTGATCCCGAATGCAAAGATTAAAAATACTGATTCCAAATGATTTGTTTTTCGGCATTGGCAGTTTGGGAATAAAGCTGCAATGGAGAAAGAACGAGCTCGGCTGTAAGCTTCTCTTTAAATTTATGGAAATTCGTTCTTGTTGTAAGACATCTATGAAGAAAATATGTTGGGGATTAGCATTGCTAACTCTCTCTGGGCAGTGCAGATGAAATGAACAGAGGGTACTTTGCTGATATGTCGGAGTTTAAGAAACATGGTGGTAAGGTAAAAAAACCATCTATTTGCCATTTAATCTTAGAATACCTCTCTGTACTTTAATATTAAGTCCAGTTAATTCTGCAGATTGCAATGGCAAACAAGATTATAATTCCTGCCATGGTAGCTCAGAAGTTTCCCGATTTTGAAGTGAGCTACTCTGATGGTAAAAGATTGAAGCTTCCTCCTAGATTTGACGCCAATTCAGTGGAAACTAGCGAAGCAGCTTTGCCCAAAGCAACTTTGATTTGCCTTTCCTTCAGATCAAGCTCTCAGGTAATCTTTTTTTCAAAAAAATGTGGTCGGCTCATGTTTGTCTGTTTTGCGAGTATATTCGTATCTCCATGTTCTAAAGATGTTCAAATTTTAGGCAATGGTTGAGTCTTGGAGTACATCTTTTCTTGATTCTTTTGCCGATTCTAAAGATGTCCAACTTTTCGAGGTATTGTGAATACAAATTCGATTTATAGATCGATGAATTTGTCTATAATTAGTTGAATTTGTTATATGCGACCACAAGCTTATATTTTCTATCACGAGATTGTATGTAGTTTCTCTCTTTGAAATGCTCTTGAAAATCAATTTAGTTTCACTTTCCTTTTCTTCTAACAATCTTACATTTTCTCTCACGTTTCCTCCCGTATATCATGTTATCTAACCGTCGATGCAATTTAGATTTATTCGATTTGTTTTGCCAATATCGCCAATATCGTAAGAGTTGCTTATCACTGGTTGGTTAGTCAAGATTGCATGGCTACACGATCTGTATTGATTTGAGTAGAAGAAATTACAAGATTATTGCTGCAATTTTCCTTCAATTAGAAAGAACTACAAAGTGATGAAATCAATAAAAAAATTAGAAATATAAATTGAAATTCCGTAGTAATTTTGACGATGTTGTATTATTTCTTTCAACATCGCATAGAGATTCTTGGATATATAGGCTCTGTACTCAATTTTCCTCCAACATTGTTGTCAGGTTTCGTTCATTGATTCGTGGTTTTTGAGTTGGAGTCCAATGAAGAGACTCTTGCTTCGACTAATGAAGAAATCTAATTACGACGAAAAAAGAGCACTTCAGAGGCAGATCGTATATTCATTCGGAGACAATTATTACTTTCGAAAAGATCTTAAAATACTCAACCTTCTCACCGGGTATGAATTCAAATTTTCGGGCGAACCAAATTAGATGGTGCTTTTTGTTAATCGATGTTTACCTTGTAGGTATGCATATCTCCTTGACAAGTATGGTCGAGTAAGATGGCAAGGCTTTGGATTGGCAACTCAAGAGGAGTCATCATCCCTTATTTCTTGCGCTTCGTTGCTTTTGGAAGAGAATTAAGCCATAGGATCGGCACCGGATTTGATTGTTTTAGTTGAAAGGTCGAGGCATTCCGGCCTAAAATTAGAGATTTTAATTGTCTAGAGAGATTCCTCTCTTTTTTTCTCAGGCTTTAATATACTTTTATGGATCTTAATGATTATATTATAAATTTTCAAATACGTTAAACAAACAGCCTTTTTTAGCGATAAGTTTATAGCATAATTTCTCATCATCGGGCATGTGCAAATATCATCTTATTCCTTGTCTCGACCGATCAATTAATGAAATGATTACACTAGCAAATATCATCTCATCTGAAGAATCATTACCATTGAGGAAAATGGAAAGTTTCTATAATTTGAACTTTCATTGACCTCTAAATTTGGTGTACACAAAAGGGTAGTTTACACTGCTGCCAAAAAGACAAATCTGTCATCAGAAAGAATAAATGAGTTGCAGCCATACAAACAACTGTGGCAGGGCAGAGAAAGACTGTTAATATGCCCTCACACAACTTACAAACTGGAGTTTCAAGCCTCTTCTATTACAGCTACAAAAAATGGGGAGGTAACGAAGAATGATAAATGTACAAGTAACGCTATAATTGTCAAAGAAACAAGCTTGAATGAAGCATTCTGAATTGCATTGTTGTTACTCAGCTGTCCTGTGTTCACGTATTCGCTTCTTCCTGTTCTTGCTGCGGTCGAAACATTTACCGACGTTGAACCTGAAGCAGAATCATAGTCTAGTTTCATTCGGTTTTTGAAAATGTTTTTCGGAAAAACTTAATCGAGGGTCTTTCCGAAAATACAAGAACTAAACTTTGTACGAAGAACAGGGGAACTTACAGTCATAGTTAGTCCACCCGATTCGTTGACTGGCTAAATCGTATACAAATATTTTGTCTTTTAAAACAAGATCTGCAAAAAAAATAACAGCAGCTGTGTTTTACAAATCCTGAACCTGGTATTAGATGCAAAAGATGAAGACGAAGCAGTCACTGTACGTCTTTACCCCCTAAAATTGTTATCCCCTGACCCTGAATTTTCTGAATACCTATGCACCAAACAGCAGCTCCACCCTGGCACAAAATTTTCAACACTATCATTTGGTTGTACAAATTTCTTTTTGTTAAAAGCAAGAATTTATATTTTCAGATTTAATCTATATTCAACTACTGCCATAGTTGCCTAAGTAAGAAAAATTTTGTTCTATATTAAATTATGAATTGATTTCTTTGACTATTAGCTTCTATAAGAATTAACTTCCATATTTATTAATTTTCTTATTTATATTTAAATTTTGTGATAAATAATTTACTATATAAATGAAATAGTGTTAGGATCTTTGTCAGGTAGTTTATCCCTAGAACAAGTAACCACCTCTTTTCCTTTCCTAGGGAGGCAAGAAAGAAGAGAAAGAGAGAGAGTCAAGAGAGAAGAAAAAGAGATAATAATTCAGAAAAGACTTGACCTCTAAACCCTAGGCTAATGCCTTTTAAATAAACTACAGCGGACCCAACCACTAAAAATACGAAATTACCAAAACGACCAACTGACTTAAAGAAATAACAATTGACTTAAATAATTAGACCCTTCTAGAATATTGTTTCTAACACAGGCTATCTAGAATAAGCCAATGGGCTTAAAGCCCGTGACAAATAGTACAAAATATTACCCTCTTCTTCTCTATTTCCAACACAGGCTATCTGTGGATAGATGATGAAATATCCTAGAGCATTCTAGGTGGGAGTACACACACACGTGTATATATGCTCAAATGGAGGAATTTGAACTAATACTAGCGAAGTGGGTCTATTGTTCTAAGTTTATAAAGATTTATCCAAATAAAACTTCTTCCCATCTCTTCTTCAACAAATTTGATTTTAACAAAAAAAAAAAAAACAAATCAGCAAAGAAAGGCACTTCTTTCTAATTTTGATGCAAAAACTATACAAGAAGGTATAAACTCACTACTGAGTTCTGCTGTATGAGGTAGTCCTGAGGCCTTAAAATCATGGCTGCGCCACCGGCAAAATTTAAGCTAACTTGTGGAAATATATCATTGACACTGAAAAAATAAAATAAAATAAAAATAATATTTCAAGGTCAAGATTATCAAATGATATTATTATCAGTAACAACAATCAAATTCCATAAATATACCTCGAGGTAATTAGATAACAATGGTTTCCCTTGGAAATAACAGATTGTGCAGATTGTGAAACAGTACTAGTAATCTGAAAAAAAAGGAACTAATATTCATCTTGATTGAAAATTTCCCCTCAAATTTCAAGCTACAAGTGCAAAAAATCGCTTGACTAAACCAGCAGAATGGAAAGAAACTTACAGCAGTAACAAAAGGGTTATAAGCTTCTTCGGCAAGATATGCCAATGTTGTACCAGAATCAACTATGGTTCCTTGATTATTTGATGTAGCAAACACAGCTGGATCAATTGCTAGTACTTGACCATTGACAGAAATGCTCTGCAGATTTAAATTATAATGGAGCCTGAAATTTTGTACATGCAAAAATTAATATCGTCATGTCACTGCTTTATTGGCTTATTCTACAGTATTTCTACCAGAATGTACCATTCTCTAAGAATTAATTATCAATATGTCTGCAGGACAAGGTTTCATTGTTTGCTTCACCACTTTTTGCTATGTCTAAATTGTTAAGATATTATAATAGTGACGAGCGACATCTCATTTTCTTTTCATTCTTCTTCAGACAAGTAATTGCGGTTTTCATAGCAAACTTGTTTCAGAAGAGAGATCTGGACTAATCTTCTTCGAATCAATACTTTCCTAACGAGCTAGTGTGGCAAACTTAGTAGAAAATATCAGGTTAGCCCTTTTAACTTTCACTTATCAATGCCTAAAAGAGATCAATATCTTATTCTAGATCATTAGGCCATGTTCTTTTTCCAAAATGTTTTAATTATTCGAATAAGAAACGTCGAAGAATATAAAACATAAGCAACGTACTGTGATGAGACCAGAGGAGTAAAGACTATATTTGGGTTCAGAATTTCGCCAAGAACAAGAATTCCCCCGCCACTATCATCTCCCTTCAAGCAATGGGAGAATATGTTTGGTGCAATTCCACGAGAAGATAGTTGAGAAACTATGGACATTTCCTGTTGCCCAAATCCAAAGATCCCATCCACCGCACGATCTGATTTGGTCAGATCCCCAGTCTGTGAAATACTGCATCTGCAAATGAGCAACCATTAAATCCAAAGATTAGAAGATTTGTTAGTCATGCTAAATCCGAAGTTATCACCATAGTCTCTTAGAATTTTCTATAACTCACCCAAAGACGACAGCAGACGAAGAATTTGAGGTCACAGAGCTATCCATTACCACATCAAAGTGCATCAAATCAGAAACATAATAACCAGAAGTTCCACTCCCATCTCCATACTGGAAAGTATAAGCACATTGATTGCTCTGAGCAGAACATACGGAATCAGAGGATTGGATTCCAAGTGTGCATAGTTGATCAGCACAAGACACCAATGAAGCGGTTGATGAGATTCCAGGATCATAAAAACTAAGCTGAATCTGTGTCAAAATCAAGAAATTGTAAGTGTAATGGTTGAGTGTCTTACTAAAATATCTAAAAAATTCAAGAAGTTCTAACGCTAGAATAGAAAATCTGCTGAGAGAGGAAAGAGTACTTGGAGGCCACTAGTTGCAGGGCATCCATTACAGGAGCTGCAACTAATCCAAAGAACATCACTCCCAGTATCAATCTGCACGTAGAATTCCCTTGGAGGAGAACCCAATCGCACTTTTGTATAGTAAAGCCTGTGAAAACACAAATTACAGGGGAAAAGTGCTTTTTAATAAGAAATGTATTTGCTAAACTGAAAGAAAAAAAAACATAAGAAGACTTCCAATTCAATGAGCTTAACAAAAACAAGAACAGGTAACTCAGAGAAATTTTTTCACTGTCATCAAATTGAGAGCCAAAGGAGTGAGAAGCACCAAAAGGAAATCAATTCTGTACAAAACTGCAGAAACTAAGAAGACATAGATAGTACCACAATTCAAATTTCATAAATTTAACAAACACAGTAGCTATAGATTGTGCGATGATCCATCCAACCCAGCATAAGAGACCAACGAGACAAAAATCGTATACGAAACAGTACGATTTACAAAATCAAGACATCCCATCATTAGAAGAGCATGATTTAAAGTTCCAAAATGGAAAAGTTGAGTGAACAGATACTCATTAGTCATTACCCCACAAGAAAGGGGTCGTACGTCCCTGCCAAAGAGAAATCGATGACACCCCCAGAAGACTGCAACATTCTACCATGCCTAACTGCGTCTCGACCTCTGAGCTGAGCTAGCTCCACGCCGTTATTCGTCGGAAACGCTCTTTCCAGAGTCAGAGTGGCCGGAAAAGCGCAGACCAAACTCATCACGGAGCTCAATAACACCGCCGCCGCGACCGCGACTCCCGGGGGAAAACCGACCGCCATTTCTGTACCCCGTTATTGTAAAAAAACAACGGACATATAAAATAAAGGTCACAGGTTAGGTAAATCACTTGGAAAATGTATTAATCTGAAACCCAGAAGAGAATTCGGACGTGGAAGATCGGAAAATAGAAAAAAATCTGAAAAGCCGAAGATAATTCGGACGAGAAAGTAGAGGATCGTGGTATTCGTAATCGTATTCGTCTCTGCAGCAGAGAGAGAAGGAGAGAGACGATCGATCGGCAAACGACAGAAGTTTTAAAAATATTGAAACAAAAATTAAAAAATTCTCATTAACTATTATTAACTATTTGGAATAAATATTCATTTAAATCCTAAAAATTAATCAAATTAACGAACAAATTTTAAATATAAAATAAAAAAAAAAACAAATCATGCTAACCCTTTTCTCGGGTTGGGTGAGGGGTGCCTAGGGGTGGGCAACCCAAGCCCGACCCACGGTCTCAGCCAGACCCGCAGCTTATGGGTCGGGTTAGTATTGTAAAATTTGGGTTTTTTTAAAATTGGGTCGGGTTTATATTATTTGTTTGGGTTTTGGGTCGGGCTTTTATTTTTATAAAACTCACGGGCCCAACCCAAAACCCGCAGTGAGGTCAGAGGTGGGTTCAACAATCGCGAATCTTCGTCTGTATCTCATTCGAGATTTTCATTTTTCGAGTTCCGACCTAGGGCTCAGTCAACTCCGCCACCTTCTTCGGACAACAATCCATAGAATTCATACTTGTCTGCCTTCTTCAAGCCTAGATCCGAGGTTTGTCTTCCACTTTTCTTTTGTTCAGGTTTGTTTGAGATGCCTTCGTAGAGAATCCATTATTATCCGCTTCATCGCATCATCTACTTCTCCGAAGAGTTTGTCCCTTAATTTCTATTCGGTTTTGGATTGGGAAAACTCCTCTGGACTGATTTGGTGTTGACTTTTTTTTATTTTTTGTAGTTGGAAAATGTACAAGATTTTCTTTATCGTTTATGGAATTATTCTTCGTTTTTTCAAGGACATACTTTGTTTCTTTTTCATGGCAATCAAGGGGACCTTATTATTTTATTTTAGATGATGTAGTTTGTAGTTCTGGATATTGGTAGTTATCTATTTATTTGTATGCTTTACTTTTGCTGTTCTGTTCTTGGTGGAAGTTTCATTTATTTCTATTATTAGGAACTAGAAGGAAGAGCTTATTATCTGGTCTTGTGGGGTTTACTGTGTAATTGGATTTGGGACTTTGATGTACTTGCTTCTTCTATACTTCTTTCATGGTTTTACGGAAATTCTCCGATTCAACATTTCATTTACTGAAGTATACTGAAACCAAAAAACACTTTCGTAGGGTATCCCTAAAAGTTTTAGGATAATAGTTTTCAATTTTAGGCTAAAACATACCCTTTTCAAAAAGTATTATTTGATAATAGTTTTCAAATATTTACGGATGTTGATGGATGTTTTTATTTTGATAGATATTTTTTTTAAAATGTTTGTATGTTGATGAATGTTTTTATTTTGATAGATATTTTCATTTTGAAAGATGTTTTTTATGAATATTTTTTATGAATGTTTTTATTTTGAAAGAATTTTTTAATAAGACCAAAAACCCGACCCGACCCAACCCAGATGGGTTTGGGTTGGGTTGTCCCGGAGAGTGCGGGTTTCGGGTCGGTCTTTGATTTCGAGTTTGGGACCAACATCCAAATGGGTCGGTGCTGGTTGATTAAAAACTCGACCCAAACCGACCCATGCTCATCCCTAGGGGTGCCACCTTTATTTTAAAATAAAATTAAAATTAAAATTTATTGTATTTTTAAAATTAAAAGTGAAACTAATAGTTTAAGTGTAATTTTAATTTTAATCTAATTTTATTTTATATTTTTAAAAAATTAAAAAATAATAATAAAATATATTTTTATTATATTTAAGTCATATTTTAAATAATTGAGCAGATTTGTAACCTATTTTTAGATTTATATCAGGTTTATTAGGGTCTACGTGAGATTTTACTCAATTTAAAAAAAAAATTGACCCACAATTTCAGTTATGATTTTATATTTTTTATTCTTAAAAATTGAAATCTGTTAATAAATAACGATTTTTTTAAAAATTAGAACCAAAATTAACATAAAACTTACGGTCCTGATCCAACTTTGCCTACACCTAGTAGACACACTTACGGGTTGGCAAAACAGCACTAGTTTTGTTTCGATTTTGATTTTAATTTTTTAAAATTATAAAATCAGAATCGAACATATCAAAAAAATAGTTAAAAAATCGATAAAATCGGCCTAAAATGCTATATAAATTCAAAAAAAAATTTAATTAAGTGAATTCATTCAACTTGAAGCTAATATGATAAAAATATATATTTTTATTATAAATATATATATATATAAATATGAAAACCAACTAAAAAGCTAAAATCGTATAATAATTCTAATTTCAAGTCCTCCCAAAATAAGACGTCTTAACACCTAGACACACTCAGCCCTTCTAATTGTGGGGATACGACTTAATTTAATTTTAGGATAAATTAGAACTAGGTTAAGATATAATTACTTTCACAATTGGGGTTAATGATTCGGTCGCAATTTGAGAAGTAACAAAAATAAAAACCAACCTATGTGAAAAATCGAATCGAAGCCCGGTTCGGTCTCAAAATTGGTTAAAAATTAAATTCAAACCCATTGGTTCAAAATCCCGTAGAAAACCCAAAACAGATAACCCAAGCACGTTCTAATAATTACATTTAAATAGAAATGTTTAAATATGAAATAGTTTTAAAATTACCTCGAACTTGATTCATTCCAGTTTTCCAGCGGCCTTCGATTTCATCGTCGGAAATTCATCCAAACGAGCGCATTTGGGACACCTCGATTATCCTCGTATTGCTTTCTGAACTGTGTTTTTATTCTGGTTCTACTTGTCTTTGTTTGTCCGGATCCTAGACTTCTTGAGCCTGTCTCCAAACCCTAGTATCAGTGGCAAGCATCTCCGAGAAATTAAGGAGAAAGTGGAGAGAGAGGCTATGTAAATCTGAGTAGGAATTGGCCATTGTTGGTGCTCTGATCTGAACATAAGAATCTTGAAGTGTGCTAAACATAAATGGACGCCACTAAGTATTTGGAGCCTTGTGACAATGAAATCTATTTCCATCTAGGTCTGCCATTGAATATTTGCTGTTAATTTTAGTGTAAGTTAATTTTTTTCGTTTCTATTTGGTATGATAATCAAAATTGTTGCTGGTACTGGCAGTATGTCTGAATTGCTTGATATAGTTGCAAGATTTCCTGATTAGATGTTTAATCATGTTAGGACGGACTGCAGAGTATCCTATTCACGCAGCTCCCCTATTTCTTTGTCGAAAAGAGCTTTTCTTATGCAGAGTTT
This sequence comes from Begonia fuchsioides, assembly GCA_003255005.1. Lineage (NCBI taxonomy): Eukaryota > Viridiplantae > Streptophyta > Magnoliopsida > Cucurbitales > Begoniaceae > Begonia > Begonia fuchsioides. Next base: position 25,301 of record QAOC01036752.1, on the reverse strand, counting down.
GGTCTTTTTACGAGGGTATTTATACAAATAGGATTTGTTCTAATACCATTGGGTACTTTCTGGTGTTTGCTATGCATGATTCGATTTTATTTTAACAAGTAAACTACGGGACCTAATATATATGGTTAAGGATTGTAGTGTAGCCTACATATGCTTTAGATGTTCAAGATTGAACAGAGTTCATCTTTTTATTGAGAAGAGAACTGATTAGTGTTAGGAAAATCGGATTAGTCTGTGCAGAATTGAAGTATTTCTCATAAAAAATTTCTGCAATAAACTCAAGGTTCTTGGGGGAATTTTATGCCTCTTATTCCACTCTCTTCTTTATTCTTTTCCTCCTAAAAAAGAAAATTCTCTCAACTCTCGTCCTTTTATTCTTCTTCAAAGGCTGTCATGGGTGTAATGGTAGTTGTTAACAAGCTTCACTTCATCCTACTTATCCTCTGTTGTTAGTTCTCTGACTCTGAATTCACAGCTGAAGATTTATCTTCTCAGAAAGTTTAATGATATCGGAGTAAATCTGATCACCTCCAATTTCTTCAGCCGTTGCTCCGGCAGCCACCCTCAGAATGTTTTCAATGAGAGCAACATTTCCCATTATATCAACATGGGCACCGCTCTTCAGCCCCCTCCCCTTGAGCAGACTTGCCGGTGTCTTGTGCCGATACTCCCTTACTATGCTCCGGAGGCCGGCTGGGTTGAATCGGGTTTTTCCTCTCCACCCTTTTGCACACATAAAACCAGCGCTCATCACAGGTACACTTTCATCACCATCTACAAAATACACTCCACTTCTCAAATGTCCATCTTTTCCATTTGCTGCAATATCAATCTGGAATGGAATGCTTTTGTACTTATCGGATGATGACATCTTGTAGATGTAGGATCTTTCCGTTGGAATCCCCACTCCGTATAAACAGTAAATCTCCATTTCTGGAGCATTTGGTAACCTGTTGTATTATATCAAATCCACGAGTATTCATGAGTAAAGTTCCTCTAAAAGATGATAAGATAGAATAATTAAAGTCTAAAATGCACTTTACTCACTTTGTCTCTAGAGGATTGGACCAGTATTTGTAATGCTCATATTTAGGATCGCCGAGATCTTCTGCTATTCCATGGGAGAATTGAGACTCGGCTCGCACCATCATCTTTGGAGCAACAAAGCGAAGTAGATCGAAAATGGTGTGCATGGTGTAAGTACTTGCCAATTTATGCATGTTCTCCCGGCTTGTTCCATCGTGTTCTCCCCATGTCTCTCCTAAATCTAGTTCGGATAGCCGGGAAGAAGGCAATCTCGATGCTTCCTTCCTAAAGAATACTATTCGTCCATACTTCACTGGCTCTCTTACTGGAAATCCTTTTTTCCATCACTGTTGTTGAAGCAAGTATCAGTTCCCTTTGAAGATTTTGATGTTTTCTTTGCCCACTCATACTCATTATCTTCTTCAGGAGACCAATCCAAGTTTCCCCAGATTGTCTCACCGCCTTTTGGCAGCAGTGAGATGATGGAATCCCAAGTTCTTCCAACGCGCAACATGTGCTCTAATGTCTGCAGACCGAGAATTTCAGAATCCAGAACTCCGGGAGCCATGGCCCTACAAAATGCAAAATTGGTATTTATCTTTCCTCTTCAAAATTTGCTTGTATTCAGTTCAATGAATTAGATTTGCTATATCTAATGAATATTGATTGCAAATTGAGCAGAATCTGAAGAAAGAAGCAAAATGGATCGATTAGATTGGTGCGCGAATCTGTCTTACACCATGAGAATCCAGGACGAGGTGGAAAAAAGCAACTTCTGTTTCAACGACACTGACGATGAGAATCCAAAAGCGCACAGCTAGCTCAGTCTGGTTTGTAAAAACGACACATGGCTTGGTCTCTGCTTGAAAATTTTACCGCCTGTTGCCATTTTCGTCCCCAAGCGGACGCTTGCTTCGCCGCTTCTCTCTCCTCCACTTTCTCTCTCTAACGAGAAGAAAAATGGAGAAGAACTCTTGGGGCTCCGCCGAATAAGATGCAGAAATGGTGAAGTTCCGAGGTGGGCTGTGCTTTACTCGGTAACTAGAGAGAGAATTTCAGTGGAGAGATATGCACACGATCGCAGTCCGCCATTTTTAGAGAGAGGAGAGAGAAAGCGAGGAAGGGAACGTTGGGGGGATGTTGCAGTAAAAGGGTAATGATGAGGAACAGCACACGCTACAAAAAACACAGAAACCCAGATTGTCTCATTGACTGCGTATGCATTCTGCAAGGTTTGAAGATGGAGGAGGAACGAAAATGGAGTTTTTAATCTTTTTCTGGATCGAATGAAGAATCCAATGGCTTTCCACCATTCATCTTCATCATCAGTTCATCTCCTGTTCAATTTTTTCCATCTGGTATGAATATTTTCCCTCGTACCATAAAGTTTGATTTGATCCGACAAGTTAACAATTTAGTTTGGTTTCAATTGCTCACCAGCTATCCGGCTGCAGTTTGGACTGAATTTGGCTCGGTTTGTTTCAGCCCCATGTTCTTTACCGTTACCCAAACCTACATGAGTACCCCACATCGACTTCATCATCCGACAAGTTAACATGTGAGGCATATTTTCAAAGTTGGCAATCCTAACAATGAAGTAACTGTGAGGCAGCTTGCAGAGATGATGACTCAGGTCAAGTAAATGATTTTGCTTGGTTTGTTAATTACAAAGTTGATGTCCTAGAACAAGTAACTACTCCTTTTCTTTTCATAGGGAGACAAAACAGAAGAGAAAGAGAGAATAATACTTAAAAGAATGGTTAATAAACCTTAGGGCTAATGCCCTTTAAATAAACTACAGAGGATCCCACTAAAAATACGAAATTATCAAAACGATCAACTGACTTGAAGAAACAACAATTGACTTAAATAATTAGACTCTTCTAGAATATTGTTTCCCTACGAAAGAGTCCATGAGTTTAAAGCCTGTAATAGTTGATCATATAGAATTCATTCCTAAACAGAAGTTTATAACTTAGGTGTAATAGTTGTACCTTATGACATGTCGGTTTTGAATCAGAAACTGCACTCATTTGATTTTCGTAGTCAAAATGGATTGTACTAGGTTTGTTTGTTTTAGGTTGTGATGTGTTGTTTGGTTGTGATTTCTAAGAGAAAACCCCATGCTAGTTGTTGTTGTAAGGTTGGAGCCCGAAGACATGGCTTTGGGACTTGCTCGAAACGACCCTCACTTATCAACACGACTTACTCGAAAGCTGTCAAATGCTCAGTTGCAAAGCCTGCTGCTACGAGCTGAAGAAGAAATATTTAGACGGTTCAAATAATTCTTTTCCAACTCTGAAAAATTGTTTCAATGTTTGATTTTTCTATTAAAACTCCACCATTTTGTTGTTTTTCCAGCCCATTTAGGTAGCTCCTGTATTGGCATGTAACATATATATTTTTGATGTGATTATCATTATTATTTTTTAATAATATATGATTATGCTTCTTCTCTGCACGAATTCATTTATAGTGAAATTAAAATAAGCTGAGGTGTCCTTCCCAAAATGGTCGCTTTGGCCGAGTGGTTAAGGCGTGTGCCTGCTAAGTACATGGGGTTTCCCCGCGAGAGTTCGAATCTCTCAGGCGACGGCTTCTGTTTTTCTCCAGTGAATTGTTTGGTAATTCCGTTTCGGAGGTCTGTTGTTTTGAGCTGAGTCTTGTTTTCCTAGTTGATCGGACTTTGTGTCGTTAACCCAGTCCAAGAATATCATTGAAACCATGCCCATCTCCTCCGGCTGCTACAATTTCAACTTCGTTCCGGTATCTTTCATCTCCGGTTCCCACAGTCAATATGATCTCCTACCTTCCGTTTTTGGGTTTGGGTTTATGGACCTCTGCAAAACTTCAATTGGTGTGTCCACAAGCTCGGTTGGTTTATTTGCTTCGCGTAATTCATCTAGCAAGTACCGTCGGATAAGGCTCTCAGGTGTTGGGTCCGATTCGGGGGGAGTAAAATCTGAAGACTGTGGGCAATTTGAAGATTCCGATGTATGTTCTGGTTCGAGTACTGATATTGACAGTGGAGATGGAAATCGAAATGGGAGTGGGGGAGACAATTCTGGTGGAGGCGGCGGCGGCGGGAGAGACAAAAACGGCGGCGATGACGATGGAAAAGAGCTAGGGCCGGTTTTGAAGTTCGAGGAGGTAATGGCGGAACTGTATAATCGGGGAGGGGGAGTTACTCTCCCTTCCGATATGTTGGCGGCGGCGAAGACGACTGGTATTCGGAAATTGTTACTGCTCCGGTATTTGGACTTGCAGGTCGATACGACTTTTCATCCAAAACGATGCAATTTCTCTTTCTGAACCTTGTACTTCACATCGTATCTGTGCTCATGTTTCTCTCTAGATCTTTTTCTCTGCAATTCTCACATTGTGTGTATCATCAAAATATAATTTCTCCTGCATTAAACCTTTTTCATGACGATTCCTTTGCCCACCTTTGCAGGGATCTGTTTGGCCACTCGGTTTTTTGATGAAATTATGTCCTCTGCTTCGCAATCGAATGCTAGCCGATCCATCTTTTCTTTTCAAAGTCGGTGCAGAGGTTTGATTCTTGGGTTTACATCTCATTTCTTGTTAACCATCAATGGAGCTCTTCGACATATTAGCATGCTCGGATTTGAACGTTCGCACATAGCGCATTCAACCAATGTTTGATATTCTTCAATGTTCTGATTTTGTAATGCAGGTGGTGATAGATTTTTGTTGTGGCACGTTTGCGGAGGTTCAGAAGAGAGGCAAGGATTTCTCGGGAGAGTTCGAGTTATACGCAGCCGATATGTTGGTTGGTGTCGTGGTTGACATTGCTTTGGTCGGTTTGCTTGCTCCTTATGCTCGTATCGGGCAGAGGTCCATATCGACTGGCTTATTTGGACAGATTCAGCAAGCTTGTGCTGCACTTCCTAGCAGGTCAATGTCATGTTCTTAACTTTTTGTCTATTCATTATGTCATTTTTCGGCGCTCAATCGCATGCATTGGTGATTATTTGTCTGAAGACTTGAACTGCTTGCTTAGAGGGCGTCTTCGAGGGTTTTTGCCTAATGACTCGTCTTGAAAGGAATCCTGAATGCAAAGAGTATTTCGTTCCTGAGTTATGAACAAAAGAATTTAAAAAATTCTGAAAAGAATCAATGGCAAAACCAAAGAGAAGGTTATTATGAATACGATTAATATCCGACTAAATGGGTCAGATTAATGCCTATCAAATTTCAAAATAGAGTCAATGAAGATCGATGTTCAAAAATACTTCTTTAACAAAACTTGATTCCTATGAAAAATACGTTTAATTAAGTATAAAAAAATTATCTTGAAGCATACTAGGTATTATTGTAATGTCTTTCAATTCTTGATGCATAGTATGGTCCGTTTTGAGTTTTTCTTACGTGTATTTAATTGTGGGGTTACAATAAAATGGAGATTTCTGATGATATTTTTATTTTCTCAAGCGATGTAAAATTGTACACTCCTAATAGTAGTATGGTAAGTCGTTTGAGGTTTCGTTTGGGCCGTCATATACAAAATCTAGCCTATAATATTACATCTAGTACTGTAATCCTGTATTTTTCCTCCTGACCTTTACGTCCACCATTGCAGTGTATTTGAAGCTGAACGACCTGGGTGTAGGTTCACCGCAAAACAGCGAATCGCTACATATTTTTACAAGGTACGGGTTTTTAACATCCGTTTAAGCCGCTTATAGGTAAAAAAAACTCAAATTTTAGTTCTGGAAACAGGGTATTGAGATTATGGTTCTTTACTCGACCCATAATTTTCATTTTATAGTTATAAGTTAACTTGTCTTTCGAAAATTTTACCGGCTGTTTCATCTTCTCGGCTTTTCGTTCCAGGGGGTTTTGTATGGAGCAGTTGGATTTGGATGTGGTCTTATTGGCCAAGGCATTGCAAATTTTATCATGAATGCAAAGCGGTAAACATCCGGTTTGACAGTTCATTTATTTTTGCTCGAAGCAATCATCTTTGGAAGTTTTTGTGGAATCTACTCGGTTTATATACTACAAGTTTCGATCGTTTATCACTATACAGGAGCTTAAACAAATCGGATGATCATATTCCCGTGCCTCCGCTCGTACGAAGTGCTGCTCTTTGGGGTACATTTCTTCCTCGATCCTTTATCTTACCAAAGATTCTGCTATGCCCGAAACATGAACCGCTATATTAGACTTTTTCGTTGGCTGATAATTTGATTCGCTTATCGGGTTTATAAGATGGGGTTTGATTGTTGTTTAGGTGTATTTCTCGCCGTCTCTTCGAACACTCGCTACCAAATAGTCAACGGATTGGAACAGCTGGTCGAAGCGTCGCCTTGGGCAAAGCGGGTCCCAGCTGTGGCGATGGCTTTCACGGTAGGCGTCCGATTTGCCAACAACATATATGGGGGTATGCAGTTTGTAGATTGGGCGAAGTGGAGTGGTGTGCAATAGGCTTAATCAACCATCCAATACCCTTAGGACAACCTGATTTCTTGATGACATAGATTTTTTTTAAATAAAATAAATTATACGTTTAATTCTGTTATAAACGTATAATTTCATATGTTTTATTCAGATTAATTTGCATTAAATATTAATTTACCCCTCGAATAATAAGAGTAGTTGCAGTGATATTTCAAAATTTGAAAATCGGCAATCAATACATTGAACTATGCGGGTACGTAATCTAAGATGCGGGTCTTTGAGCAAAAAAAAATACATATGGTTTGTTTTGTTAATTTTTAAATATAGAATTTAATTCTTAAATTATTTAAACCACAGGGTTTAAAATGATTTTAACACAAAACTAAATAACGGAAGTGGGCATTCCGGCTACCAACGTCTTCCATCGTCGGCATTTCCGATTCTCCTCCCTCCAATTCTTCGTTCCTGTCTTCCATAGTCTCATCTTCTCTTTTCTCTTTCTTTCCGCTACGTTTCGTTGTCCTGATCAAGATTCAAGACTTTTTTCATCTGCTCGTGTTTTCTTGATTTGGCATTCGGGGTTTGGACCGGCGTTGATCTAAGAGGAGCAGTCGGGCTGCCTGAGTGTATTAGAACCAGCTGTTCAGCGAGAGGATCTTGGATTGGGAGCTGGATAGCCTGGCTCTCTTTCTCTGAATCTGAGCTGATATGGCGTTGTCTGGCATGTGAGGTCTCTCTGTATTCATCAGCGATATCCGTAACTGTCCCAGCAAGGAGCAGGAGAGGCTCCGCGTTGATAAGGAGCTGGGAAATGTTCGCACCCGATTTAAAAACGAGAAGGTTAGGCTCTTTCCGCTCAATGTCACCGCATGTTGTACTGTTTGTAATTTTAACTAATTTGGCCATTTAGTTGACTGCATTGTTATTTCTTATGGTTTTGGTTCGTAGAATGATGACGTTTAGTTGGTTTCCTAGCTTCCAACTTTGGCTAGAGCTTGTCTGATTGCTGAACTAATGCGATATAACATAATAGTAACGAGTGAATTAGATGTATGAGGTTGGTTTAGTTAAACAATAACTGAAATCCTTTCCAACTGTATATCTTGGATACTCTCTGACTAAAATTTCACGTTCTACAGAAACTCAAGTATTTCAAATGTGCGGATATAATGCTCCTTGTAAAGCATACGTGCTTGTTTTTTTTCCTGTAAATTAAACTTGAGATCTATGCTAGTGGTACAATTTTTTTGTGACCAACGTCCAAACATTAATGTCCTTTTATCGAATCTTCTTCAACCATGTTTAAAACATTTTTTCAGAGATGCTCTTGACTAAATAATGCAAGAGGAAACCTCTTTGATGTCAAATATTTCAAACATTAAACAATGACGACAGATGTGGATATGATCTTTCTCAAGGTCTCAAACAAGCATTACTTCAGACCTTGTTTTTTGAAATTGAATGTCTTTCTGGATACCTTGTTTTTTGCTGTATCAAACAGCTCTGATGTCGTTTTTTTACTTGGATGGTTTAACTATCGATTATTGAGACAGATGCATAGGAGTGTTATTTGAAAACTTTAGTATCCAACCATTCTTCTCGTTGGCTCTGTTACCTCAAAAGTATATTCTAATGACAAGAATTTCCTATTCTTGGATTTTCTGACAGGGTTTGACGCTATATGAGAAGAAAAAGTAGTCTGGAAAATGCTTTACGTCCATATGCTTGGTTATGATGAGGATTTTGGTCATATGGAAGCTGTGTCTCTCATATCTGCACCGAAGTATCCCGAAAAACAGGCAAGATCCTACTTGAGTGCCCTGTTAATCTTTGCAAATGAAGCTCTTTTAATCTTTCGTGGTTATTATTTACATTCCTTATAGGCAGAACCTGGATGATACTAAATGGCGACTTGTCTGCTGTGATATTTTTAGTAATTTATATAATGTTAGTGTGAAAATATTTTTGGTACTACTTGGTTTGAATCCTTGTAGCTATTGCCTATTTGGATTTGGTGTCAGTTGCTGTCATGCTCATTATACACAATTAGGTATTGACTTTTAATAAGAGAGCTGTGTTTTGATTGAAATCAAATGTCTATCAAATATTCATAGATGGAATGGTGTTAGTGTGTCTTACCTAATTGAATGATGTGATCATTCATTGCAGGTTGGGTACATTGTGACATCATGCTTACTTAACGAGAACCATGAATTTTTTAGAATAGCAATAAATACTGTGTGAAATGACATTATTGGTCGCAATGAAACTTTCCAGTGCCTAGCATTGACAGTGGTGCATCACTATACCCTAGCTTCTTCATTGTTATCTAATAATTAGCACATTACTTTCCTTTTCTTTCTGTGTACATTGTTCCATCTTGTGAAAAGATCATTGAGATGGATTCCATAATTTATTTCTAGGGTGCATTCAATGCTCATCACAGAGTAACTCAACTAATTGTAGACAGTTTTGGTGTTATGGTCTTTATCACAGTTATAAATGTAATTTTGTTCATTATTTTTCTCTTGTATTTTGTGATGTGATTGTATCTAGTGCAACTATTCCAAGCATATACGCGTCAAATTACTTATAATTTATTTTTTTGGGAAAATATGAATTACTAATTGATTTGATACCGATGAATATTTCAAAGCTTGCTTGAAGTTCATCCCCTCTAATTGTGCTAATGTTCGTGTGATGGGTTAATTTAGTCAATCCATAATTGAAAAGATAGACATTTATGTCATTTGTTCTCTGTTTCTTATGATAATTGTTTTTCTCGCGTTGTTTGCTAGTTTGCTGCATCTCGTGACCTTCATTCAGAACAGTTGTATTCATGCATGTTACTATAATTGGCTATTTCCATCGCCTTGTAAATTTTTGGTTGGACATGATGAACAAATTTGACTCTTTTCGATTTCCTTTATTTTTTTGAAAGATATGAAAGTTATCATTAGAAATTAATTGTCATATTCTATTATTTTTTCGCTTCTACTTACTGCTTTGGTGTAGCCTACCAAAATTTATGCACTGGTTATCTTGACTGTGATGCATATTATATTAATAAAACTCGATAAAACAGGATAATAAGATTTTCAAGAAGTTATTTTGTAATTCCTTTATCTGGTCCGTGACAGATTTATAGTTTCATGTACATTTTAGAATTCACAGTGACTTTGTTTTTTGTGTCCTCACTTTTTTTTCGTAGTCTTCTATTTTTTAATACTTTTTGGTGCAAGCGATGAAAAAAATTTGATGTAGATTTTTTCTTTTAGTTTTTTTTTTTTTTGTATTTTCATTCGCAATACTTGTGCCTGACTAACGTTTGTGCTGCCATTTTCTATCTTCATGTCATTAGGTTTGGAATATTGGTGGAAGAGAGTTTGCTGAATCATTAGCACCTGATGTCCTAAAGTTACTTGTAAACGAGATTAGATAAAAATTCATTCCATAATTTGTCTTTCTCAGGTTTCTAGAGCTGCAGACCACTTGTGAGGAAAAAGCTGCATTGTGTCTACTTCGCACGTATAGGAAGAATCCTGATGTTGTCAATGTAGATGGATGGTAATTTGTGGATGGGGTTTTCCTTTTTCAAGTTACAAAAAGGTGTATTCAGTTTCAGATTTTTGAGATGATACCTTTTTATACTCTACAGGGCCGATCGGATGACACAGCTTTTAGATGAACTCGATCTTGGTGTTTTAACATTGTCCATGAGCCTTCTCGTGTCCCTTGTATCAAATAGTCATGAAGCTTATTGGAATTGTCTTCCAAAGTGTGTTAAAATTTTAGAATGACTTGCTAGAAACCAGGATATTCCTCAGGAACACACTTATTACGGCATTCCATCTCCCTGGCTTCAGGTTAGTATTGTCTCACTGTTTGTTGCCATCTATTAGCAAGAGTGCGGCGATTGTGCTTCAATGAGTTTATTGGACAAGTTTTTCCTATAATTAAGTCTTGGTGCATTTATGAATGGTTATATAAGGAACCATAATAATCTCTAAAATTTTGTTGTAGTCTTGTTAGACTGATTGTCTCGTGTAGTCTATGCTTTTCTTGAATGGCGAAGCTTTCATAAGTAGTATCTGCTCTCTCTTTTTTTGAGTAGGTGAAAAATGCATTGAATTTGTTGGATTTAAGGTAGGCTAAAATTATGGTGGATTTATACTGATATCAACGTTGGTGTGCTAGGTTGGAGATTGTTCTTAAATCGTGGCTGCAAATAAAAGTGGCTTGGCATCAATGAAACCTAGACTGTAGTTTGTAAAATATTTTTACAAGATGAAATTTCCGATGCGGAGTCTTTTTATATAGCTGAATAGAACATTTAGAGATGCCCACGGGATAGAAGAATAAGTTATGCATCAAAATATCATAAAGTATCTTGTATACAAAAGCCTTAAATTTGTTAATCTCCTGTACATTGTTATGGATAATAATCCTAAGGACTCGTTTATTGGGAAACAATATTCTAGGAGAGTCTAATATTAGAGTCTTTCTCATTTATGCAATTGTTATTTAAGTTATCTATTGTTATTTTCTAGTTAGTCTTATCCTAGTCTAATGAATAAACTAGTCTAATAGATAAGTCTTATCTTAGTTAGTCTTATCTTAGTCTAAGGGATAAGTCTTATCATAATCTAAGAGATAAGTTTTATCTTAGTTATTCTTATCTAGATAGGTCTATCGAGTCTATTTAAAGAGGTCTTAGCCCTTAGTGTTGGGGAATCAATCAAACAAGTATCTTTTTAATTATTTCTTCTTCTTTTCCCTGACTCTATCTCCCTATGGCCGGAAAATGGGTGGTTATCCGATCTCAGGGTAAACTCCCTGAGTCCGATCCTAACATACATTCCATGTGAAGATTTTTGTCTCATAAAGAATGTCTATGAATTTATTTCTCATTTTTTAGATTTCTGATCAGGACTGAAAGTATGAAAGGGAGAATAAACATGTGTTTCTAAAATGTTTCTTATTAGTATTCAAACAGGCGATGAGATTCAAAGTTTTCTTTTCCTGGGTTTCATTATATTGTCTAAAAAAGATAAGCACGACTCATTTTTTATGGTGTGCTAGATTGAATAAACAGCCTAGTTTTTTCCTGCCTCGAAGTATAGTTTGAGTGGCTAGATCTCTTTTCGCTTTTGTCTCTTAGTAAGATTTGGGATCTCTGCCTATCTTAAATAAAATTACATATTTGGTTTTAGGTTGGTGGATTTGAAAAACTATTTGATTCTAGTTTCATTATTATTTTTCTTAGATTTTTCTAAAGTGAAAGTTAAATGGTAAAAAATGCAGGTTAAAACAATGAGGGCTTTGCAACACTTTCCAACCATTGAAGATCCAAATACAAGGAAATCATTGTTTGAGGTTTGCTTGTTCGGAAAAAGTTGTCTGCATTTCTGTTAAGTCTTGAAAAAGACTTAATTATGTCCATCAAAGTTATGAAAATTGTTAGACTTTAAGTAATGAATTGAGGGATTTTATGCTGAAAGCTGTATTTGGTGTTGTAGCGTCAGCGGGCAGCAAGGAAATTATGTTAATTTCGGTAATTCCGAGATTATTTTGATCTGCCCGATTGGTTACCTATTTTGCAAGGATTATGCTGGTTAAAGATGGAAAGCAATGAAGTGAAAAGAGATAAGATTGAAGAGATTTAATTGGCGAAATTGGCAGATTGGAGAGAGAAGAAAATCTCCACAAATCAAGAGATTCCAAATTTAGTTAAAATCTCCACAAATCAAGGGATTCTGAATTCAGTTTTGAAAAGAGAAGATAGCTGTCACAATGTTAAAGGGAGGAGCACGATTCAGATCAAAGGGAGACGAGGAGAGGAGATAAACGAACGGAGAAGAAACGCAGTCACGCCAAATCGAAGCGGATAACCGGAGCCGATTCAAGAACTTGCGGTACGCCACCGGGGTTTTGAAGAAAGCGACGGTGAATCCGTTTATTTTTTATTAGGCTCTGCAATTATGATTCACGAACAATTATCTTGTGTTCTTTTTAATTTCAGCATAAACTAAATTCATTTCGGTTAGATTTTGGAAGTACCTTGTTTTATGAATTCTCGGTTTGTATTTATTTCGTAATTTGAATAATTCAACTAGGTTTTCATTTCTATCGTGTATAAGCTGGACGCCACAGTTATAACGTATTTAATGATTTCTAACACGCCATTAGAAAATCATCTAGAAAGTAGTTGAATTGCTTGAGTTGTTAAATTAGTTTGTTTGCAATTTAACTAAATGTTTTAATTTATTAAAACATTAGCTCAAGTGGAAATTAATAAGATCAGTTCTGAAGGTCTTCAATTCTCAATGCCGTTGCCATAAGATTGGAAGGAGTTGAGAAAATGAGCCAATCGGTAGACGACGCCAGCCATCGGTTTCATAGATATCTTTTCCATCAAACGTGCTTACAGCACAGACATACAGCCGATAGTGAATAAACAGGAGAAACCGAAATCTAACCTTCCTTATCGCTGAATTTCATCCGTTTATTAAATCTGTATGTCTCCTTTTAATTTGTTTACATTTTTCTTTTATTTTACTTTTAACAAAAAGTCATCAAAACTTTCTCTTTAATTTTAATTAACTATTTTACATCGTATTCGGAAAACATTAGATTCGTTATCCTCGTGAGATCGATATCTTTTATATTACTTGACTGTGCACTTGCGGTTTTTAACGACACATTCGCACCCAACAATTTCATGCTGCAAAACTTGATACATTGACCCTATTATTCTCAGGTCTTACAACGGATACTAACGGGAACTGATATTGTGAAGAACGTTAATAAGAACAATGCATCTCATGCTGTTCTCTTTGAAGCTCTTGCCCTCGTAAGTATTAGGCAGTATAATGATTTTTCTATTTTGTTCTTTTAACGCATCATTTGGGACTGTATTCTTCTTTCAGTCAAACATATATAACATTTTATTTATGTATTTGAAAATCCTTTCTCATCAACTCAGTATTAAAAGAACAAATAGCGGTATATTAAATTATCAAATAGGAAATATGCTAAAATATTATATTTGTTTGCTTTGTGTGATAATGATGCGGTCAAACTCATTATTTTTGCTTTTGCAACTTTTACGTGGTGATATCCACTCTTAACAGTACTCTATCCAATATTTGTTATGTTTCACCATTCTAACATCTTAGGAGTCCAAATTGGTTTAACTCCTAGCTATCCATATTAAAACATTGTAACCATTATAAGTGACATTTTTCATTTGATTTCTCAAAGTGTGTTCACAAAACGAAGTCTTTACTACGGCAACTCGTCCTATTTTCTTTTCAAGTATTCGACCAAATTTTCATCCATGGTTTTGAAAAGGTAATGCATCTTGATGCCGAAAAAGAAATGATGTCTCATTGTGTAGCTCTTCTTGGAAAATTTATTGCTGTTCGGGAACCCAACATACGTTATCTTGGCCTGGTAAGTTATGATGCATGTGTAATCTACGGTAATGTCATAAGTTTGATGCAAACTAAAAGTGCAATGAAGATAATGTACTCATGTGCAGGAGAATATGACTAGAATGTTGATGGTGACTGACGTTCAAGATATCATTAAAAAAACATCAAGCTCAAATTATAACATCATTAAAGGATCCTGACATTAGGTAAAATGATATATTAATATATTTTATCAACTTGCTCGTATCATAACTTTTATTTTTTTTAGATGATTAGATAGCAATGCCATTGGCATTTATTGATTCAATGGCATGACGTAGTTGAAGGATCATGACACTAGGTTAAAAAAAAAACCTACCGCATTTTGTTAACTCGTTCATATTGTGAATGTATTATTTTCATGGTTGATCAGATAGAAACGAAATCTGCCTTTATTTATTTTTGTCCATAAAGCAATGTATTAACGCATGAAATATATAAAAGACAGCTTCAAAAATGCTCAACTTTTTTGCATTAATTCACCCTCTAGAAAAGGGTTTATTAGATGGCAGGAAGCCATTGTGTTTTTATAATGGCTATGCCTTAATAGATCCATTCTCGTGGTTGGGTCATAGTAGATTCAAACACTTGTTTGGATAAACTTGCTCTTGTAAATATGAAATGAAACCAACTAAAAGAAGTAGATAGACAGACAAGTGATCTATGTAAAAAAAAAACTCTAAAGAAAAGGCAATTATCTTCTATTTGTCTCCCACAATTACTAACAAAATGCAACTCCATTGTTTATGAAAGACATCCCATTTATTTTAGTTCCCAGGAATTAAAAACACAAAATGACATCCACTATGCCTCTATCCTCTTATCTCTACACCCATCAACTTCTGCTGAACCAAGATGTCAATTTATCAAGTTGGACATCTCCTAGGCGAATTCAAGTTGACTCTAGTATCATTTTAATTGGTCAGCATTCGAAGACTCACTCTTTATTTGCTCTGTGGAATGTGCAATTTTTCCAATGCAAAAGACATAGTTGAAGAATTGTTGCAGGTACGATGGAGGGATAGGCCTAATGTTTTGTATGTTCTCATCAGATGACTTGAGACTTTGCATCTGTGTTTTAGTGCTTTAAAATATTTTAATCATAAAAAAATTGTGATTGTTGCTCGTTAATTCATTATTTTCCCAGTATCTCGGTACTTTCATGGTAAGAACTATTTGCTAATTTTGAATTAAAACTTTGAAAAGACCAGGGAAAGGAATATATATTTCTGACTTCTATTGCTAATTAAACGGAGAAAAAATAAATAGACATTGCTTGTGAAAGTGCAATAGAAGCATGCTGTTAGAATGCATGCATGGATTATTTAAGTTAAGTTTTAATGGCAGACAAAGTTCTTTCTGGAATCTTACTCGGGCATTAATCGGTGATCAATAATATACAGGGGAGGTTTTAAATAAAATTTATGCTTTCCAAAGTCATTATGAGTTGTAGATTGATTGGTATTAAATGAAGCGTCAATAGACATTCGAGATTCAGTGCTCTTGTGGTGTGAAAACTCCATTTGGTTTTGGGGAATATTTGAATTTTACTGTTAAACAGATTTTATATTTCTTAGTATATCTCAGGAACTTTGGTTTTCTTCAATTAGAGGGAGATGGTGGTATGCTATGTATGATCTCAAGCACTTCGCTAGAGATGGGTTTCTCCCCTCGACCCCCATGCTTGTATATGCTCTTTCTTAATATATTTGCATGTGATTTATTTAGATTTAGGGAATTCTAGGAAATGCCTAAACATTATTTAGATCGAAATGATGCTCTTCTGCTTCTTCACTCCACATCTTTATATTCCGATGATACAGGTATGTTGATGTTATTCTTCAATTGATTGACAAGGCTGGAGATTTTGTAAGTGATGATATATGGTTTCGTGTAATGCAGTTTGTTACAAACAACGAAGATCTGCAGGTGATCTAAGTCCCAATTACTTGTGCTGTATATTCTCATTTGTTTTCTGAAGGTTGTACTATTCATAATAAGAGTTTTTGTAATACTTATGATAAGGGCTTTTTGTGCCATTCAATCAGCCTTACGCTGCAGCTAAAGCTAGAGAATACCTTGACAAGCCTGCAATACATGAAACAATGGTCAAGGTATGTTATATTTTCTCTTATGAACGATCATGCGTACTTTTGTTAGAACTCCAAAATCAAGAGTGCTTATGCAGAGTAGTATTGGGTTGGGAGACCAGATGAAAATTCTTTGTTATTTTTATCAAAAGACATTTTAGAACTCTCCTTGATATATATATATATATATATGAATTTCGAATGATAACAAGAGAATTTGGTCTGACAAAAAAATCTAACTAGAATGCATTGTCTGTTTTCAGGTGCAACGTGCCTAGTAATTTAGCTATAGATTTTGAAGGAATTGCCCAATAATTAGCCTTATAAGATAGACTTTCCTTAGTTTTATGTTTAATGTGATTCGTTGTTTTGAACGAGTTTATCTATTGGATGGAAAAAGGAAATCTCAAACCACTGGTTTTTAATCTTCAAGAAATGAATTACCTTAGTAGTCAACTATGCCACTAAATTGAAAAGGACCAAAGAGAAAAAAAATACGTGGCATGCTTAACAGTTGATGACTTAGGTTAGTGATGTAAAACCACTTCCACTTCTGGAGATAGCGAATTTATTGAGTGCCTGTAGACTGATGAAATGCCCAGGGCTGGTAATTGTATTTACATGCACATCATAGTATTCTTCTTTTTTTTGGTTTTTTAGTTTAATATAAGTTGAACTCTTTCTTTAAGGACCCAAATCCAAATAATCTTGTTGCAAGCACAACATTCTACTCGGACACTACACAAGCCATGCTCTGCTTGGTAAGATATGTTTATCGAGTATGAGCAATAATAATCTTTTAACATGGTATGGTCCATGATGCAATGTTAACACTTTCCACAATGACATTATTTTCTTTCTTTATTTTATGGTTAATAGAAATGCTAGTGATCAAGGAGAAAAAAACAAATCGTTGATAACATATCCCTGTGAGGTTTTTTTTTTTTTTTTGTATGATGGGTAGCAATGACGTTTATGTAAAGCTCACTGTTTATGTCCCACTTTTACCTTTATCTTCTTTTTGTTTTTCATTTATATGCATCTAGCAAGTACTCCTTGCTATCGAAAGAAGAGGTAATTGTGGAGAAACACAGCTCGATCTTTGGACAAAGCTATAAACATTGAGCTAACTTTTAATTGGGTGAAGAGTTGTAACTTGGAAAGTGATCAAAATATACGGCATCTGATACTGACAAGATTATTTTGCAAGTTTAGCATTAGGAAATCGAAATGCTATATAATGACTTTGAGTTGGGTATTGATTGAGTTTGTTCATAAAATTGAGAATCGTTAAGCCTTTTTTCTACTTAGATTGATTTTCTGGTCTTATAGATGGACCTTGTTCGTAAAATCCGATTTTCATTGAACCTTTTTTCTGTTATACGTATTGGTTGATATGGTATTTCTTAATACAACATTCTAGTTAATGCTACTATTTCATTCGTTCTACTTCATTTTCTAATGGCATGCATATCTTGTGTACTTAGATAAGAATCGAAACGGATCCAGCAGATGCAACCCAATTGCGAATTACGGTTTCCTCCGGCGATCCCACTCTGACTTTTGAGTATGTATTTTGTAAAGGAAGCTTATTCTTTCTGAATCGTACCTGCACATAATTAATGAACATTAACCGTCCATTTGCAGGTTGAAAGAGTTTATCAAGGAACAATTGGTCATCATACCTGAAGCCCGTGGCCCTCCCACTCCACTCCTTCCAGCATCTTCGATTACTCAAATCAGCCGATTCAGAGACAGATCCCGGGACTATGCTAGCCGGTTTGTTGTGAGATAGTTGAGCCATTTTTTTCAACATGCACTTGTAAACAGGATTTATACAACTTCAAGGGATTATGCTGGTGAACTCGATGCAACTTGCAAGTGCCGACAACGAAGAAGCAGGAGGAGATTGGTGATTTGGGAGGACGTATGAGACGGCTTTGTCGGGGTCAGAGGGTGTTTTCAGACATTATTACCCCTGCCAAACGCGGTCTTCATCAGTAAGATTGACCTATATATTTCAGGTGAGGAATTTTCTAACTAAACGTTGTCGTCCTTGTAGTTAGCGGATCGATTTTTGTAACATAGTTTTAGATGTAATGTGGGACGTTTTTTGTAGCACCGCCAGTTGCCGTTTGTATTCGTTTCGTTTTGATCGACACTTGCAATCAATTTTTGTCGACAAGGGAAACCGTAGGGGTAGGAATTTACGAGGAATGCCGAGTTTATTACTACTTCGTCTCAAATAAAACAAAGCATCTTATTTTCATGATCTTATGTTCTTCGCTGATCTTCGATGGAGCTCCTTTGATGATCGTCTAAAGTCGAGGCATATGATGATGTTTCTTTCCGACACAACATGCCAACAAGAATTTAGGTCTTGTGTTTTTCAGTTTGTCTCTTCCTTTTTGGTAGCAACTAGGGAAAGAACGTCGATAGTTATTGTCGAGGATTCAGAGATGAGTTGTTTTTTTTGCATTTGAAGTTATGTACCCCAATTATTAGATGCTTTAATTTTAGCACATCTCATGAGATGTTGTGATTAAGGGAAAATATCTTAGGTTATTGCAAAGTTGGTAGGCCGAAGTTGAATCCATCTCGTCGAAATGAGACCTTGATCGGGGTCGTCGGCTAGGTCTATCTAAAGTTGGGTGATAGAAGCCGGGCTATAGGCTTGAACTCATAATCGGACCGGACTGGACCTGAAATACATGTTGACATTTGAAGTCCAATCCTTGCAGAAAAAAGCCTCGGCCCACCGCCGGCTCGCAAACCGGTTGCGCACGGAACTTCTTCGTTAAAGAGCACTTGTTTAACAATACCAATCTCAATATGGTAATGTTGTTCTTATTTGGCTTATTTATTCTTTTTGGGATGAATTTAAAATAATATTAAAACTGAAATAAAAAGTTGTTGAAATTTGAAAAATTATAATTTTAAATTCTTTTTTCTAGATTATATATCTTCGCTGTACAATAATTAGTGCACGAGATTACAAAAGTAAACGCTACACGTGTCACACATCAATCGGTGCGAAGCGTTAGAAAATCTACTTTAAAATTTGAAAAATTAAAAATCAAAATAAGGGTATAATTATTATATAATTGTATTATACATGGTAATAATATCTCCTTATATTGCAATAATTATTGAAATTTTTTAATTAAAACTAATGCAAATCTTTTGCAAAATTGAATTAAAAGAATTGCATAAAATAAAAACGGTCCAAATTAGCTGTATTTCATGAAAATAATTTATATTTATATGAAAAGGATATTAAATGACATATACGGGATTTACTTTTCTGTCCTTACAATTAAGCGTCAAAAAAATCGAAAGCGAGTAAACATTAAGAAGTAGGAGGGTAATACGGGGATAACAAAAGGCGAATATTTTGCTTATAAATATGCATAGATCCATGCAGCTCCATCCGCCATTGTTGTAAGAGAGAAAAAGCTTAATCCCATCAACAGTTTGGGTCCTCGTCTCTTCTCCTTCTTAAGCTTCTCCTTTCTCCTATTTCGCCCTCATTTATCTCTTTCTAGCTAGTCGATTTTTAACTTTTGGTTTTCATGTTCTTACAGAGAATTCGACAGTGAAAACCATGACCATGGACGAGAAAACCACGAGCCAGGTGTCTGATTCTGCAGGAAACGAAGAATGCGAAGAAGTTTCGAAAATGGCCGTCGAAAAAGAAGCCATTTCTGAAACTGAGAAGGAAAGAGGGACGATCATTGCCATGGCAGAGAAAACCAAGAGCCAGGTGCCTGATTCTGAAAAAAATGAAGAGGGCGAGGAAGTTTTGAAAATGGTCGTCGAACAAGAAGCCATTTCTGAAACTGAGAATGAAGGGGGGAAGACCGTGTCCATGGCAGAGAAAACCACGAGTCAGGTGTCTGATTCAGAAGAAAATGAAGAGGGCGAAGACGTTTCGAAAATGGTCGTCGAACAAGAAGGCATTTCTGAAACTGACAAGGAAGGAGGGAAGATCATGTCTATGGCAGAGATAACCACGAGCAAAGTGTCTGATTCTGCTGGAAACGAAGAAAGCAAAGAAGTTTCGAAAATGGTAGTCGACCAAGAAGCCATTTCCGAAACTGAGAATGAAGGAGGGAGGACCATCTCCATTGAAGAGAAAGCCACGAGTCAGGTGTCTGATTCTGCAGAAATCGGAGAGAGCGAAGAAGTTTCGAAAATGGCCATCGAAAAAGGAGCCGTTTCTGAAACTGAGAACGAAGAAGGAAAGACCATGTCCATGGAAGAGAAAACATCGAGCCAAGTGTCTGATTCAGCAAGAAATGAAGAGGGGGAAGAAGGTTCGAAAATGTTCGTGGAAAAAGAAGCCCTTTCTAAAACTGAGAACGAAGAAGGGAAGACCATGTCCATGGAAGGGAAAACCACGAGCCAAGTATCTAATTCTGCAGAAAATGAAGAGGGCGAAGAAGTTTCGAAAATGGTCGTAGAAAAAGAAGCCATTTCTGAAACTGAGATTGAAGAAGGGAAGAAGACCCTTTCCATGGAAGAGAAAACCACGAGCCAAGTATCTGATTCAGCAGGAAATGAAGAGGGCGAAGAAGCTTCGAAAATGGGAATAGAAAAAGAAGCCATTTCCAAAAATGAGAATGAAGAAGCGGAAAACGGGTCGGGATCTGAGGAATCTGCAGAAGCAAACGGAGAAGAAACAGAAGCAGTATCGGTGGTGGTGAAGAGAAGAAGAGGAAAACCCACTAAAAACAGCGCCGATGGCGAACAGTTTGTGCCGGTAACGTCACCGGAGGAGGCAGGTTTTCAGAATTCTCCTTCAAACGGCAGTTTGAAACGCGGCAGAGGAAGGCCTCGAGGCTCCGGAAGACTCCAGTCCCTAGCTTCCCTAGGTAACTCATTTTCCGACATCAGTTTCCGATCAAATGAGGAGACGACTTCAATTTAAGGAATAGTTGACTATAATCAAGTCTTGTTTTTGATAAAATCTGTTTTGAAGAAGGTGGAATTGCGGCGGAGACGGCCGGAGGAAATTTCATGCCCCACGTTGTGATGGTCGAGGCTGGGGAGGTAAGTTCAGACAAGATTTATAATAACAGAGTTTGGATGACGATGAAATTTGTTTTTTTTTGGCAGGATGTTGTTTCTAAAGTTTCACAATTTTCACTGAAAGGCCCTCGAGCCGTTTGCATACTATCGGCCACCGGAGTTGTCTCGATCGTCGTGATACGGCAGCCCGGTTTTCCTACCAACGTTTTGAGACATGAGGTTTGGTGATCTGTCTCATGAAACTAGTTTGGATATCGAACCGAACATCGATCGGGTTTGCGAGTCGAGTTCACCGTTCTTTACCATTTCTGGATCTTTTAACTAAGGCGTGCATTTCTCGGAACCAATAAATCTAATCTCGGTGGCTTTGTGCAGGGGTGGTTTGAGATTCTTTCACTCTCAGGATCGTATTCATACGGCGACGAGGAGAGAGAGCATTGGAGGAGAGGGGAATTAACAGTTTCATTGGCTAGACCTGACGGATGGGTGTTTGGTGGAGAACTTGCTGGCTCAATGATAGCAGCTGCCCCTGTCCAAGTAAACATGGCTCTTTCTACTCTTTCTCGTTCAAAAAAATAACCCAAAAAGGGTGCTCAATTTCTAAATCTCCCTCTAGAATCCACAAGCAAATCTTCACATGGCTAAACATTCATTTTGTTCGCTGCCAAACCAGCTGATTTTGGGGAGTTTTAAGCCAAACATCGCCAGGGAGATCAAGAAATGGTGTAAAACACAGTTTCAGGGCGGATTGAGATCACCTGGAGAAGCAAACAAGAAAGATGGAGATGGAGAAGTGAGAGGCCAAGCTTTGGGTAACATTAACTCGCCCAAATCCTGCACCCATTGAGCTCAATGGAAATGGCGTCAGCCTATGAGCATCATCGTTTCAAAAAAGAAACACATGAGAAGCTGTTTTTGGCCGAACTTTTTTTTTTGTATTTTACANACAGTTTCAGGGCGGATTGAGATCACCTGGAGAAGCAAACAAGAAAGATGGAGATGGAGAAGTGAGGAGCCAAGCATTGGGTAACATTAACTCGCCCAAATCCTGCACCCATTGAGCTCAATGGAAATGGCGTCAGCCTATGAGCATCATCTTTTAAAAAAAAAGAAAAAACACATGAGAAGCTGTTTTTGGCCGAACTTTTTTTTTGTATTTTTCAAATTCCGATGTTTTAATCATCTGGTGATGGCAATAAAGAATAAAAGTTGTTCTTTTTAAACATCTCAACTATATGCAACATTAAGGTTCATACCCAGAATAACACAGCAGCACAATTCAATCACAAAGAACGAAATCCAACTATCGGTAGAATTACGAGAATTTATAATTTAGTCAACTTCCGACAAAATGACATTACTTGTTTCACTTCGCAGCACCGTGTTTAGCCTGATTGTGTGACCGAAGAGCCATTTCCGAACCAAAGGACCTATCATGCAATGCAAATATTCTGGTCCGTAACCATCCCAACAGCGCATAATAATCATATGATGATAATTTAAAAGCATACCTGCTACAAGAGTTGCAAGTGTGTTGACCACCAGTTTTTGGTGTCTCTATCTTAGCAGGTCCACTACCAATGCCAGTTTTTGCGACGCTCTTCTTGCCAGGGTATGGAGTATCTGTATGGCCACTCTTCTTATTATCTGCAGGGCAGTGAGGAGAAATGCAAACGAATAGAGGTAAAATAGTAACAACGAGAAACAAAAAAAAATGATATGCTTGCTAATGTGAATAATGTAACCCAGAAAACACGGTCAACCAAGGATCTTTGACAATGCATAACTTTGAAAACAGATTTCATACTACAGATTGAAAAATAATTGCAGAAAAATAAACTAGAATAAATGATAATTTCTAAGAATCACCAGTTTTCCCAGAAGTCGAAGCTGCCTTAGCCTTCTTAGTTGTAACAGGAGTTTGTTTGATAGATTCGTTTGGTCTCTTCTTTCCTTGATCAGCCTTTTGAAAAGAAACATAAATGAAATTTTACACAGCCTTTCAAACATTAGGAGATGTATGATCATATTGGTAAAACAAAAGTCTGCAAGACTTGATGTTTTAATCAATTAGATAACTTAACACCACCTTCTTTGGTGCCTCTTCTTCATCCTCATCACTTTCATCATCTTCATCGGTGTCAGCACCAAGCAAGTCCTGCAGCAATAAATCAGACAATCTCTTACACATATAACTCATCAAATAATTAAAATTGCTTACACTACTTGGGGATTTCGCACCAAATTCAACTTCAGTGTGATGACAATGAGGATTATTTTCAGAGATAGAGAATGATGAATCAAAAGAAAAATAAGACCATTTGCCACAAAGTGGTTCTATAATTCATTAAAAAGGAAAAAACATCTTTTATCATGAATTTATATTTCATCATGTAGAAAACATTCATCTCATTCTAACATGACATGAGAAGAAACCCTTAGGTCACACATTTTTTTTCAAGTAAAAAGGCTCTCATACTGATGAAGCTAAATTCTTCCAAATAAATGCTCTACTATCAAGACTTAATGCCTTTTTATCAACATATCTTAGTCCGCAAAATTTAAAATGTAGAATAGTCTAGCAGAACTTCCTAAAATAAACCACAAAAAACATGACCCCGACAATTTATTCCCCTTTGGAAAAACATTAACATTTATCTTCATTTATTTAAAAACCATATCAACCACATTTACAACTTACCTATTGACAGGCAACAAAAATAAATAAAATACAACAAATCAAATAGCATAAACACGTTTCAACATAAAAATATCTTACATCATCTGACTCATCAGACTCTCCAACCGAATCGTCATCGTCGTCTGAAGAACCATCATCTTTGCTTGGCTCAACAATTTTAACCTTAGGTTTTCCAGCAGATTTAAGTTTTATGTCATTAGGCTTAGTTGTAGCTGTATCTGGTTTCTCTACCTTGGGAAGAGGATCACCTGAAAAAATAAAAACTAAGAGGTGAGGAAAAATTTGAAGAAAATTCTAACAAGCAACGGAAATAAATTCCAAGAGGCATGGACCATTTTCCAGTGAAATATCATCTTCCTCTTCTTCTGACTCGGTATTCATATCTGTATAACATGACATAGTGTCAACAAACAAAATCACAAAAAATGGGCAAATCATAGAAGTTAGTTGTCATGGCATACCAGATAACTCAGTGGAACCAAGATAGCACCAAAAGTCAAGGAAAACACATTAATAGTTACAATAAAATGAGACAACAACAAGGATAGCTATTTTAAAAGGCTAATAATAACCCAAAGCTAGGATACGAACATCAACTATGGTATCACTAACTGTGATCATTCCAATTCCTATTAGTAAAAACTATGGCTCCTAATGAAAAAATAAGTGGGTTCCAGTAATAAATGAAAATGAAACTTCAAACATCGACATTAAAGGACATAAAAAAACTTGTCATAAGAACAATAATGGGTAGGTCATAACAAATAAAGCAGAGTACCTATATTCAAGTAGTCAACAGTAAAAAAAGTAAATTGACCAAGTAAAAACTATTACATACAATCAAAGAACTGAGAAACATGATGGCAATACAACATCAGGAACTGAAATCAAAAGGATATTCGCTCATTCCAAGACTTTGATATCCGAAGAAATAAACACTTCCAGTCTTTGAGTTGTGGGAGAGCTCAAAATCCTTCTCAAAAACAAGATCAAATGCAATTTGGGGAAATTTTTCTTGGGACAGAATTCCCAAAACAAGTTTCTGATCACCAATCTTCAAAAATATTGTAACTGGATCGTTTCCTTTGTCCTTTTTGGATTCACCTAGAGTTGCCTGGTAAAGTAAGGAACAAATCATACACTTCGTAAGAAAACGAACAAATAACATTAAAAAACATCGAACAAGCTAGATTCAAACCTGTGACATATGCAAGAACTTATCAACACTAGGCTTAACTGAATAAGAATTCCCAGGTTTTACTTCAATGCCTATAAAATGGTAAGAAGTACTTAATAAATGTGTGAGAATCACATTTAGTCAGAAGACAGCGTAGAAAAGTTCCTGAAGTGAACGAAGAAAAAAAGGAGAGGAAAAGAAAAATGAGAAGTATCTAAGCTAGAATAAAAAAACTAAACGAGGTAAAATGAGCGAAAATAAAAGCACAGTTACCCCAAAACTCCATGGATAGCTCGATAACGGATTGTAGACTTGAAAAATGCTAAAATGAGTAGCAACGGAAGACGAGAGAAGAAGTACTGAAGAATTTGCAGAGA
>QAOC01036737.1:318523-328653 GCA_003255005.1 Begonia fuchsioides | reverse complement strand
GGGATGGGATGCTTGGCTCTGATACCAAATGACACGCTCGAAGAATGCGGAAGTGTCGGGATAGGAGAAAGCAATGCAATCTGCCAATGTGAAGAATGACTAAAACCGAAACAGGGGATTGTGGCAGTTAGAACGCTAATTGAGTACAGGCTTTTGGGCTGAAATTTTGGGGACTTAGACTATAGGAAATGGACCAACTCTGGTCAAAATTTTAGAGTGATAGCACGTGATAAACTTAAAATGGCACGGGGTGAACTTCTGGTGCACAAACAGACAAAACAGTTTTAGACAGTGCAGAAGGTTTGAGATGATCTTTGCACAACTTTCGATGTAGGTAATCTGGGAAGCCAAAAATTGACAGAAAATAACTTCAAGGAAAGGGGAAGAGAATGGTGGGTTTTTGGAGGCAAACTCACGGCTGGATTACAAGTTATGAAGATTTGAAATCAGGTCGACAGAATGGGTCTGAATTGATTAATCCACTAGAGAGGTGGAGAAAGGAACGTGCACAACTTCGAATTGAAGAAATCTGAGAGTGACATGCAAAAGCAAGTATTTCTAAATGTGAATGAGGAACGCACAGCCCAAATTTTAGGACATTAGCACACGAAAAACAGAAGTTAGCATGGAGTGAACTTTTGATGCACAAAATCCATTCGGGTAAGGGAACAAAGACAATAACCACACCAAAAACAGCCAAGACCCGAAAACAAAATAGGTGGAATGAGGGCTATGTGACTTCCAAGCTTACCTTGTTCCTAATCAAGTGAGGAGGAAGGTTGGAATAAAAGGTTAAGTGACTCTAGCAAAATCACCAACACCAAGACAAACCAAAACAAGAATATTACTCACCTTGAATGAAATGCCATGAGAAAGGAAAGGGTTTGAGAGCTTCAAGCTTCTTCAAATTTTATCCAATTCTTTTCTGAAGTTTACAACACGTCGAGGGAGGGTTTCATACTCCCTCCAATCTTACAACAAAGTCCACAAATTGACCTAGTCTAAATAGGGATTATGAGTGAAAAGTGTAGGAGTTAGGTGGAAAATGGGTCCCACCTTAAGCTTCCCAAACACTCCACTAATCCATGACTAAAACCCACGTCCAAACATCATCCAAAAGAAAGGCCAAGTGGGAAATTAGGGTTTCCCCTAAGTTCCAACAAGATGGGCCTTGACTTGGTTCAAACCAAACCAAAACCTAGGAAATTGCCCCAAACCGAACCACCCTCCAAACAACAATTCAAGTCCAAAACTAGATACAAATTACAAGTATTTCCAAAAATTAAATATCTTCCAAGGGGACAAGCAAACCTTCATTGATGGGCCACACTTGCCAAACTTTGTGGGGCTCTAATACGTGCTCAAAGTGGATGAGGCTTTAGGCAAGGTTCGGTCCATCAATTGTTGGATAGCCCAAGGCCAATCGGTGTTGATCATTTGCATCCTTCTTGGACCAAGGGTTGGGCACTTCCTTGGGCTGCTAGCTGCTGCTCCAATGGTGGACAATGATGTAATTGAGCCTTCCTTTCCGTTGGGGCCAAACATGGCCATGGATCGGCCACCATGGGTTGGATGCTCCTGGGCCGCTCCATCTTCTGGATGCCTCTGTAATGGCATTTGTTGGCTGGTCAATTATTGTCCAAATTTTATACTCCGCAACATTATGGAAACCTTAGGATGTTGGCCACATATTTGTAGAAGCATGCTTGGCCAAATCAGGTTTGGAAGGTGTTCAAAACAGCCGGACAAGTCCCGGAGGTCATCCTGGGCCGAAACCAAAAGTGGTGCTATCATCACCTAGGTGGTTTGGACCACCCTTCCATGCCACGGATGCAAAAGAGTTGTAAAAAAGGAAGCATGTTTTCCCCTTCATAGTTGGCTTCTTGATAAGCCTTTTATGAAAAGAGCCTCCTACAAAATTAACAAACTCATCAGAAAAATAGTTTGCTTCATCAATCGAGTGGTGCCATCTGTGGCACATCATCCACCCGAGGTTGGAAAGGATTTGTCCTCAAATCCAAATTGGCTTCCATCTCTTCCTCTTCCATGCCATCTTCATCAAAGGCAATAGGGTTCATGGAAGGTAGTCGACACTTTATACATCCCGGGTAACTTGAGTCGATAGGCATTAAGTCCATCTCTTGCCGTTATCATGAAAGGTCCCTCGGTCCATGGCTTAAATCTCGACCTTTGTTGCTTGAAGAACCTTTCCTTTTGTAAGTTGAGCCATACCAAGTCTCCTTCTTTTAACTTGGTCCTCCTTTGTGTCCGGCACATAAGTTTATCATAGGAAAAATTCTTCTCCCGGGTGGTTGGCTTGAACTTTTGATGCAACCCCTTAGTTTTGCACCTTGTTCCCGTGACCTCATCATGTTTTGCTTGATCTCTTGGGGTCCATTTGATAATTATCTTCTCCTTGGGACAATGGACACTAGGGGCCTTAATGGAGCTATGGTCTTTGGTGCACCATGAGATTAGACCATTGAAATAGCTCTCTCCCAAAATACCTTTCTTAAGTTGGCCCCACAACTTTTCTAACTTCTCGTCCTCTTGAAATGCAACAAGCCAATATTTATGATTCCATATAGAAATATCCAAACCATGTTCCATAATAACAGCCACATTAATAGGCAACAATATATTGTGATCGTTGATCAATGATTTGTTTGCACCCATTAGTTCAATATAAACACCATTCAAGCATGTTCTAGCAACCAAACAATTTCCAAGAGAATTAGCACTTAAGTGTTTAGGTAGGTCATACCTTTCGGCCACAACCTTGTGCGGTTTGGCCCCTTCATCCTCTCGGTCTACTTGGCTACAATTGTAATCCATTATAAACTCTTCAATTTCATTTGTCCCTTCCATGCAAGGATGAGATGTCGCTGCCAATGAAGGGTTTTCTATGATCTCCTCTTTGTTATGCTCATGAAGATTCTCAATTATATCATTAGAGTTGTCGGATTCCGGGGAAAAATGATTTTCCTCAAAACCGACAACATCTTCCACTTGCTCGGTTTGTACCTCAACAATTTCTTCCACTTTTTGTTGGAGAGAAGCAGCATAACTTTGATTCAAATTGTGAATATCTTGACGCAATTCCAACATAAGGAGCTTGAGTTCATCCAACGATTCATAATAGTCCGATTCAAGGTAATCCGAGTAGTGGCTTTTTGCTCCTCGGTTTGATCTCGAATGTGGTGCAACTCTTGAACACATCTTAGCACTAATAAAACAACAAAAATACAGAGGCACAAAAAGAAGGTGGGATGGGATGCTTGGCTCTGATACCAAATGACACGCTCGAAGAATGCGGAAGTGTCGGGATAGGAGAAAGCAATGCAATCTGCCAATGTGAAGAATGACTAAAACCGAAACAGGGGATTGTGGCAGTTAGAACGCTAATTGAGTACAGGCTTTTGGGCTGAAATTTTGGGGACTTAGACTATAGGAAATGGACCAACTCTGGTCAAAATTTTAGAGTGATAGCACGTGATAAACTTAAAATGGCACGGGGTGAACTTCTGGTGCACAAACAGACAAAACAGTTTTAGACAGTGCAGAAGGTTTGAGATGATCTTTGCACAACTTTCGATGTAGGTAATCTGGGAAGCCAAAAATTGACAGAAAATAACTTCAAGGAAAGGGGAAGAGAATGGTGGGTTTTTGGAGGCAAACTCACGGCTGGATTACAAGTTATGAAGATTTGAAATCAGGTCGACAGAATGGGTCTGAATTGATTAATCCACTAGAGAGGTGGAGAAAGGAACGTGCACAACTTCGAATTGAAGAAATCTGAGAGTGACATGCAAAAGCAAGTATTTCTAAATGTGAATGAGGAACGCACAGCCCAAATTTTAGGACATTAGCACACGAAAAACAGAAGTTAGCATGGAGTGAACTTTTGATGCACAAAATCCATTCGGGTAAGGGAACAAAGACAATAACCACACCAAAAACAGCCAAGACCCGAAAACAAAATAGGTGGAATGAGGGCTATGTGACTTCCAAGCTTACCTTGTTCCTAATCAAGTGAGGAGGAAGGTTGGAATAAAAGGTTAAGTGACTCTAGCAAAATCACCAACACCAAGACAAACCAAAACAAGAATATTACTCACCTTGAATGAAATGCCATGAGAAAGGAAAGGGTTTGAGAGCTTCAAGCTTCTTCAAATTTTATCCAATTCTTTTCTGAAGTTTACAACACGTCGAGGGAGGGTTTCATACTCCCTCCAATCTTACAACAAAGTCCACAAATTGACCTAGTCTAAATAGGGATTATGAGTGAAAAGTGTAGGAGTTAGGTGGAAAATGGGTCCCACCTTAAGCTTCCCAAACACTCCACTAATCCATGACTAAAACCCACGTCCAAACATCATCCAAAAGAAAGGCCAAGTGGGAAATTAGGGTTTCCCCTAAGTTCCAACAAGATGGGCCTTGACTTGGTTCAAACCAAACCAAAACCTAGGAAATTGCCCCAAACCGAACCACCCTCCAAACAACAATTCAAGTCCAAAACTAGATACAAATTACAAGTATTTCCAAAAATTAAATATCTTCCAAGGGGACAAGCAAACCTTCATTGATGGGCCACACTTGCCAAACTTTGTGGGGCTCTAATACGTGCTCAAAGTGGATGAGGCTTTAGGCAAGGTTCGGTCCATCAATTGTTGGATAGCCCAAGGCCAATCGATGTTGATCATTTGCATCCTTCTTGGACCAAGGGTTGGGCACTTCCTTGGGCTGCTAGCTGCTACTCCAATGGTGGACAATGATGTAATTGAGCCTTCCTTTCCGTTGGGGCCAAACATGGCCATGGATCGGCCACCATGGGTTGGATGCTCCTGGGCCGCTCCATCTTCTGGATGCCTCTGTATTGGCATTCGTTGGCTGGTCAATTATTGTCCAAATTTTATACTCCGCCACATTCTGGAAACCTTAAGATGTTGGCCACATATTTGTAGAAGCATGCTTGGCCAAATCAGGTCCGGAAGGTGTTCAAAACAGCCGGACAAGTCCCGGAGGTCATCCTGGGCCGAAACCAAAAGTGGTGCTATCATCACCTAGGTGGTTTGGACCACCCTTCCATGCCACGGATGCAAAAGAGTTGTAAAAAAGGAAGCATGTTTTCCCCTTCATAGTTGGCTTCTTGATAAGCCTTTTATGAAAAGAGCCTCCTACAAAATTAACAAACTCATCAGAAAAATAGTTTGCTTCATCAATCGAGTGGTGCCATCCGTGGCACATCACATGTGGGTGACTCTTCTTCCGTGTCGGAAGAGATGTAGATGGGGCTTTGGAAAGGCTGCACATGGCTCATGAGCCAATGCTAGAGTCGTAAGTGCTTGACTAGAAGGAGCTAACACCCGGGTAAGACAAGTGAGATCGATGCTTTGCATATCAATATTTGACTAAGACAAGCTATCATCCAAGAAGGACAAGCTATGTTTGGGGCTCGGGACATCATTGAGGTTTGGCACGTAACTTGTCTTTCCTCTCTCGTTGCACCATCTTTATTAATGAGAGCATGGTTAAGCACTCATCTCTTACTTTCAGATTGACAAAGGTAAAGATCACATTCAATGTTAGGGACAAACATATGAAGACGGAGTATGGTAGCATTCATAGAGTGTACCACTCGGTCAAGGGTGAATAAGATTCAACCAAGTTGAAATGAAAGTCCTTTGTCTTGTTCTTCACCAATATAAATTGGCTAATTTCGTTTGTTGATGCATCCTCCAAACATCCTTGCATTTTCTTGTTGAGTCATGTTCAAGTTGAATGTGAAGTTCCTTGTTGGTGCTTGTTAATAAATCGTCTCTGACTTCCAGTAAAGGGGACTTAAGAATACGTTTGTAGCTCTACCGTTATTTCATCTCCATTTTCATCATCCACCCAAAACAATTAAAACAATTTTTCCATTTTTTTATTTTAGTCGAGCCTCGGGTTTGAACACATAACTTTTGAGGGAAGATTATCATCTCATCCCTTGAGACCTAAAATTTTCAACCATAGAATATGTCAGACCCCAAAGATATTAGGTTGCAAAGTCGCTGCAAAATCCTACCATGAAACTATTTTCCTTCGCCTACCATCATATTCCCTTCATAACTATTGAAGCATCATTTGGTATCGGAGTTATCTCTTCCCTTCATATTCTTCTTTAGCCTTATTCTTTACTTAACATGGTGAATAAAAGTGGAGCCATGAATCAAGAAAATCGGGAAGCACATCAACCATCGACAACAACAACTAGTTGTGTGGTCGAGCCAAACCAAACCAAACCACTTATGCTACTACTAATTGTGGAGCCGAGTCAAGTTTTGAAAACTAACTTGACACCCTAAAAAATACCCTCTAAGAATTTATGAGGGAGGTAAGAGAGCAAAATGTTAGAGGTCTTCAAACTCCAGGAGCCAGAACAAGAGCTCAGAGCATACGTCTAGAAAGAAGTAGGAGGTTAGTAACTGGTTCACTTCAAAACTAGTGGATCTTCCAAATCCCAATGTGAAAAACAAGGTATCATTCATAAAGACATGTCCCAATAAAACGATCGAACGAAAGAAGGAAAGGCCATGACAACATTAGGTCTAAAGCTTAGGACATGAATTGTTTCAAGTGCCTCGGTCTTGGATACGTTGCTTTCTAATACCCCCAACAAGGGAGTCATCATATTCTAGGAAGACATACAAGAAGTAGTAAGCAAAGAAGAGGGACGCAAAGAAAAATACATTGAAGAACAAGAATCCAAAGAGCTTTGTCAAATACAAGAGGGATCATTCCTCATATTCCTGCAAAAGATCTTGACTACCAAAACCAAGGGTGATTTAATTCGACGGGAGAATATCTTCCACACCCAATGCTTGGTGATGAATAAGGTATGCTCCCTTATCATTGATACTGGAAGTTGCATCAATGTTGCTTTAAGCGAAACAATAGAAAAGTTGAAGTTAGAGACCACCACCCATCCTCGGCCTAAGCAATTTGACAACAAGGTGATACATGATGACTTCACCAATTTCTATTCATTCAAACACAACGACAAGCTAATTAAGCTCGCACCTACCAAAGGGAGAATACAAAGGCCCAAACTTGTTTATATTAAAACAAGAGGTGAAAAATTCATGGCAAGTGGAACACCATTGATCCTTTTAATGATCTGAGAGAGGATGGAAGAGTTGGCCGAATTCCCATAAGAGATTGAAGGCCTTTTGAAATAATTTGAAGACATTTTTCCCAGTGAGCTTCCTAATAGTCTACCACCCTTTCCAGGTATTGTGAATCAAGTGGCTCTATGACCGAGAGTGGTTTTCTCCAAATAGACCCACGTCAAATGAATCCTGTGGAGACCAAAGAACCAATTAAGCAAGTGGAGGAGTTACTAATGAAGAGACATGTATGGGAGTCAGTTAGGTGCAGTACCTTCACTTAGATGTGTTACCATCACTTCTACTGCCAAAGACGGACAACATCTTACAGATGTGAATAGATTTTCGGGTGATAAACCAAGTTACCATCAAGTGCTATCTGATTCCACAACTTGGTGGCATGCCATTTGGATTATCAAATGACCCAAACACTTACATCTAGTTAATGCACCATGTACTAAAGGAATTCTTGGAAAAAATTATTGTGCTATACTCTGACTATATTTTGGTCTATTGTGAGGATATAACCAATCATTTGGAGCACCTATGATGCACATCAGCCTACAATTGTAACGACCCTCATTTTATTTTGAGAATTTGTGATTTTAAGACCAAAGCATTTAAGATTTTTATGAATGTTGGTTAAATTTTAAGGTATTAAAGTATTGTGGAGATAAGTAAATTAGTAAGTTGAAGGTGATAAAGAGAATAATGTTTAAGGGCATATTGGACGAAGTTGTTAGGAAGTAAGTTGGGTTAAATACACTAAAGGATTACCTTCAAGTAAGATTCGGTCGACCCCAGAATTTAGGAGGAGTCGACACAAATGGAAGTTTCTGTCGACCCCAAGATCGAAGAGGGGTCGACACAATGTAAGTTTCGGTCGACCCCAGGATCGAGGAGGGGTCGACACAATGTAACCTTTCGGTCAACCCCAGGATTTTGGATGGGTAGACCCCAAGAATTTGGAGGGGTCGACGCAATTGTATGTTTCGGTCGACCTCAGGATAGAAGAGGGGGCAACACAAAACAGTCCTTTAGTAGAGTTTTGGTCGACCCCATGATTTAAGAGGGGTCGACACAATATATAGTTTCGGTCGACCCCAGGACTTAGAAAGGGTCGACACAATTGACACTTTGGGTCGACCCCACAACCAAGCGGTCAACACAAGTTGCTCTCTGGAACGCTTTCGGTCGACACAATAGACGTGCGGTCGACACAAGTTGTTCTCTGGGAATGCTTTCGGTCGACACAATAGACGTGCGGTACATTCTCATACATGCCGTTGAAAAGTCAACCAAAACATAGGGAAATTCGATCGGTGGACGTAAAGAGAAGGTTGATTTTGTTTAATTAAGAAAGCATAAGGCATGGTCAGCCAAAACATGTAGAGTTTTCATTGGTGGACTTGAAGGAAATATTTTTTATGATTAATAAAGGACATAAAAGGCATGGGCTGCCATATCTTTCTCCCAGCCACGAACTCTCTTCCATTTCTCCCATTTTGTTGCTCTAAGCTCGAAGGAGAGTGAGATTTGTCAAAGAAGAGAGGTGTTGAGAAAGAAAAAGGGTGAGTTTAGGCGTCCTTGAGTGAGTGAGTGAGTTATTTCAAGAGAGGTGAAGTAGAAAATCTCAAGTAAATTCGTGAAGGCTGAAGTTCAAGGTATTATTTTATCCTCTAAGTTTCTTTTAAGTTTAGTAAGGATAATATGATTATATTGGTTGGATTGATGGATAAAAATGAAGGATTTCAAGTAGAATGTTAGAAAATCAGTTGGTTGTATGCAAGGTTAGGGTTTTTGAGATTCGGTCATATTGTAGTACGAATTTGAGTTTATGTCCTTCATAAGAGTTAAAGAAGACTCTTAGAGTGATCTATAGTCGTTTGAATCACTCAATTTAAAGCTATGTAAAAAAAGTTATGAACGTCGCAAGTTAGTGTACGAAAATTGGGGGGAGTTTGGGTCGACCCCTTATAGTTTGGGTCGACCGAAACTAGATTTCAGAAGCGCGACGTCTCTGTTTGTCGACATGGGTCGACCCCTCACAGTTTGGGTCGACCCAAACAGGGGTTCAAACAGTGAATGCCCTCTGTTTTGTCCACGTAAGTCGAAATGCTTTAGTTTTCTGAATTTAGTGTCTTCTAAGAAGTTATAGTAGACTCCTTAAGGAACAATTTGACACCTTAATTATCAGGAATTGATCATTATAGAGGAAGTTATAGTAGTTCAAAGTTGGAAGAGAAAGTTAAGACTTTATGCTTTTTCTAATCCTTGAATGATATATACGTTTAGGTCATTAATTGGACTAAGAAGGGACTCAAATGGATTAATTGGAGATAGCTACAAAGGTAAGTATGTGTTGTATGCGTTTGGCCTATTAGAGGTCTACATTGCAAAGGTTATATATTTTTATGATTGATGATAAACTGGTTGGGGTGTAATGCACAATACACCGACCTCAAGTCATTTGAGGATTTTTTGTGTGTTTTGTATTGATGGATTGATAAGTTTCTATGAGATTCTTTTATTGATATGTTTATATGACTTTTGTTTGGATTAGTTAGATTTTCTTGCATTAAGGATAGGATTGTATGTGACATGTTATGGAGATCATGCATCATGTTTTCTACGAATGACAACGAAAATGAATTTTCATGCATGAAGCCTATGAATTATAATAAGTGAATCGTAGGGGACGGCGGATTGGGTGTTAGGTTGCCCTGTTGGGTTTAAAGGTTAATTAAACCAACCGCTTTGTTTTTGATGATAAATGAACAATTTGGGTAAGTTATAAGTTAAACTCAAAAGAATAATTATATGAATATGTTATGAATGTTATAGACTAAGTTTCAATTGAGATATACCCTTGACAAAGGGTATGGTATGTTTTAAAATGATGTGCTTAGTGTTGCAGCAAGTTTAGAATTCAGAAACGGCTAACTTGTGTCGACCGAACATAAGATATGTCGACCGAACATG